>CM050164.1:43172859-43302859 GCA_027410445.1 Discoglossus pictus
GCTCTACTCACCTGTCCAGCCCGGGGGGCAGGCCTGTGTGTGCTCGGGGGAGTCCCGTGTATGTCCGTGGCTCGCTGTGCTCCTGGGGGGTCCGCCCGAGGGTAGGGGGAAGTTATAGTGAGGTGGTGAGCGCCTCCATGCCTGCCTGCGGCCCTCGCTTTGCTGTGCGGGGGGTGAACCAGAACCGGGGACTGGGCGGCCCTGCGCGGGGGATTGTGGGGAGGAGGTGGCTGCTCCATTCCAGCAACTGAGGGCCGCAGCTCGCTGCGCGAGCAGCGGCCCTCGCTTTGCTGTGCGGGGGGTGAACCCGAACCGGGGACTGGGCGGCCCTGCGCGGGGCATTGTGGGGAGGAGGTGGCAGGAGGTGGCTGCTCCATTCCAGCAACTGAGGGCCGCGGCTCGCTGCGCGAGCAGCGGCCCTCGCTTTTCTGTGCGGGGGGTGAACCCGAACCGGGGACTGGGCGGCCCTGCGCGGGGCATTGTGGGGAGGAGGTGGCTGCTCCATTCCAGCAGCTGAGGGCCGCGGCTCGCAGCGCGAGCAGCGGCCCTCGCAAGCGTGAGCAACGGGCCGTACGCTGCGGGCAAGGGCCTCAGTTGCTGGGATGGAGCGCCTTCGGCGCTCCATCCCAGCAACTGAGGCCCGCAGCCCTTTCTACACGAGGGCCGCGGGCTCGCTACGCGAGCCCGCAAGCGTGAGCAACGGCCCGTACGCTCACAACTATATATGTGACTAGGCCATTCCAACACATTTACATGTTTCCCCCTAAACCACTCAAGTGTTGCTTTAGCAGTGTGTTTGGGGTCATTGTCCTGCTGGAAGGTGAACCTCCATCCTAGCCTCAAATCACGCACAGAGTGGTACAGGTTTTGCTCAAGAATTTCCCTGTATTTAGCACCACCCATCTTTCCCTCAACTCTGACCAATTTCCCAGTCCCGGCTGCTGAAAAATGTGATGTGTTGGGTTTGCGCCAGACACAGCGTTTTTTTTGATGGCAGAAAAATTCAACAGACCAGAGCACCTTCCCCCATACATTTTGGGAGTCTCCCACATGCCATTTTGTTTTTTGCTGAAAGTGATGGCTTTCTTCTGGCCACTCTATAATAAAGCCCAACTCTATGGAGCGTACAGCTTATTGTCGTCCTATGTACAGATACTCCAGTCTCTGCTGTGGAACTCTGCAGCTCCTCCAGGGTTACCTTAGGTCTCTGTGCTGCCTCTCTGATTAATGCCCTCCTTGTCCTGTCTGTGAGTTTTGGTGGGCGGTCGTCTCTTGGCAGGTTTGCTGTTTCCATTTGCTTATGATAGATTTGATGGTGCTTCTTGGGATCATCAAAGATTTGGATATTTTTTTATAACCTAACCATGACTTGTACTTCTCATTAACATTGTCCTTTACTTGTTTGGAGAGTTCCTTGGTCTTCATGGTAGTGTTTGGTTAGTGGTGCCTCTTGCTTAGGTGTTACAGCCTCTGGGGCCTTTCAAAAAATGTGTGTATATGTAATGACAGATCATGTGACACTTAGATTGCACACAGGTGGACATCATTTCACTAATTATGTGACTTCGGAAGGTAATTGGTTGCACCAGAGCTTTTTATGGTCTTCATAACAAAGGGGTGAATACATACTCACATGCTAATTTTCTGTTTTCTATTTCTAAAAAATAGTTGTATGTATATATTTTTCTCATTTTACTTCACCAACTTAGACTAGTGAGTTCTGATCCATCTCATAAAATTCAGATTCACAAAACATTGAACTTAAGGCTGTAATGTAAAAAAATAGGTAAAAAGTCAAGGGGGTGAATACTTTTGCAAGGCACTGTAGCGCAACTGGCCATGCATGGGCATAGTATCATTTGCTGGGTTTGTTGTTGTCATTATTGGCATATTGCCAAGCATTGTAGGTTTGCCAACCAATATGGCCATGTTTGACCCTGATAACACTAATATTGCCATGTGTAACATGGTGGATTGGGGTTGTTTACAAAGTTCTGCAATGGGCATTACCATACCTCAACGCAGTCCTAATTATAATACCAATGATTTAGTAAAATGGTATAGAGACCTAAGTAGAGCTGATGCAAGATGAGTGGTGGTAGACCATGGCTCATCGCACATCATGTCAGTGCATTCCCCCATTCTCTTCCACTACAGCGACCTGGCTTGTAGTCTTATGGGAAGCCTTAAAAGGCCAAATTCCCATCCTTGATCACATGGTGCCCACAGGTGGTTTAGAGTAACTAAGCCAGTGATTTCCCATGAGGCTCCCAAGCCTTATTATGTTGTTATACTGTGTTTTCAATTTAGATGGGAGTAGAGAAGGCAGCCCTCAGAATTCCACAATGCACATTTTACATTTCATTTTACAATTTATTATTTCATAGTCTCTATTCCCATGCATTTCATTTGTTTGTCTTTTGTTTAACAAATGCACTTATTTACTTATATATATATCCATCATATGTGTGCTAATAAATACATTAGTCAATTAAAAAAAATACAAGTAGAAGGCATTGGATTAGAACCAATGAAAACATTTCATAACCACTACATCAACATACACTGCTTTACAAAAAGTATAAGAGTTAAACTAATTTCATTCTGTGAACTATATATTTATTCAAATAAGTATTTTAAAAGTAACACAAATTCAACACAATTATCTCATATTAATGCACCTGATTCTAATTAATATTTATTAGATCCCTTGCAGTGCATAGCTCAATACTCATTCAGGCAGAGACAACACACTGAAATAGCCTGACTTCTACTAGTCATAACTCCATGAATTCAGCATCAATTTTAACAATGAAAACACTTTTTCCACATGCTTTGTCATACTCTATCTAATGGTGCTGAGAACATACGCAACTTTTGTAGTCTTTTAACCAAATAAAATTTGGAAAGCACTAAAAGTATCAGTCTTATGCATGTGCTCCTTTTTCATTGGCCATTAAAGACTAATTAAATGCATACTATATATTTCTTAGGATTTAAGGAAGCTTTTAAACATATTTTTATATAAAAAAAAAGCACAGTTCTCTCCAGTTAGTAATGTTTGTGTTATGGAAAAATCCCATAAATCCCAGACACTTTTTTTTCCATGCCACAATGCACATTAATTTACTATTGCATTCAAAGTGCTTAAATTAGAACGCTACAGATCTAATGCCATGGAAATTAATTAAACATTCTCAAATAGACACATGGGTCTCACGTTAACCTTATTATACCAGTGTTGGTCAGTGTGTTCACAGACTATGAAAACATTGATTCTATTTTTTTTCAATTAAAAAAGATCAGTGTTCCATAGTGATAATAAAGAATCAAATACATGTATATGGAGATACATATAGACACATTGTCTTTTCACATGTAGAGGGCCACAAAGTGCTCACAAGTCTTTTATATTAATATATATTGCAGTGTGATGCCATCATCAATGTATTAAATTGTCATGACGTCATCGGTGATGTCATAGCTGATGTCAATTGTCATGTCATGAATGATGATATAAAAAATGTATGAGGCCCAGGCCTTGTTGTTGCACATTTTTAGAAGGCAGCAAGCTGCCTGGAGATGCTAGACAATTGTCATGAATAGTGTATGCATATACACAGAAATGCCGGCATACAGTAATATTTTGTCTCTTAGTGTACCTGATTTACTGTATATGTACATAATCACAAATATACCTATGATTCGGGATATAGAAAATGGAAGGGAGGACTGGTAACTGAGACATGGGGGCACACATATCTGAATGAGCCTAGGGCAGCATATTACATATGTATCCCTTATAGTAAAATGTGCTCTAGATATGGCTCTCTATGCCGAGATAATCAATATACACCTCAATAAAAAAATGCCTATTACTGCCATGGTTGGGAGCAAAGGTACAAGAGTTCTAAAATACTCCTATATGAAATAATGAAATATTTCCAGATCACTTGAAAAAAGGAAAATGGCTTTTAATTAATGGTTTGGAATTTTCTTGTGTCTTCTAGCAAGAGAAATGAACAATGTATTACATATATACCTTTATTTCACCTAATACTTTTACTTTTTACACAATTAAATTTATTCATGAGCATATTTTACAAAAGATATGTCAAGAGAAATTTGCAGGGATTTCTATAGGAATTTACACCATTGATAACTATGTTATAACTCTTTATACCTAAATGTAGAAAAACAAAAAAATCTTGCTATAAATGGCTCTGCAACCAAAAGATATAATTTTCTGTAACAATATGTCTCTGGAGCGTTTATACAGAAATGTTATATTAACAGAATGTCGACATAAAGTAAAAGAATATTTACAGGTCACCTACAAAAAAACCCTATTCATAAATATTGAGTAAGCATGTCCAGATAGGATCCTGAGGTTTTGCTGAAAGCACTTCCACTTCCTCAGATTACAGGTGACCTACATGTTTTATTCCAAGTCAAATCCAACATAAACTACAGACAGCTTCTTATTGTAATTCAACACTCCACAGAATGGGAATTGAGCCTCATGGTCTGAGATTGAGATGTTAAGACAAACCACAGACTAAAGAACCTGGGTGCAGAACGTGCCTTTCTGACATAATGTAGGTAACCAAAGTCAATGAAATCTGGAGTCAGTAAGCACTTAGCAGGAAAAAGGCAAGATAGGCAAATATGGACAATGCAATGCAGGGTCAGTAGGCATCTGGTGGATAGGGCCATACTTTATCACATGCAGTTATACCCAGGAGCAAGCCTGTATTTAAAGCCTGCAAGCTAAAGCAACCTCAAATCGCTAAGGGTAATTCATGTGTATTCTATGAGTTCCAAGTGAGATGCCAAATTAATCTCCTTAAAGTGGATTAGTTTCACCTCCTAACAACTCAGCATCCATTGCTAGCATTTACGCGTGCAGCCACAATCTAGGCTTGGTACATATTTGGCAGCCACTTTTTTTATAACCCCACCCTCATAAAAATAGCTTAACTATGATGTTTCTAGCCTCACCACATCTATCATGTTCACAGAAAACATAATATCTATAAGACATTATTTGGTTGTTATTAATAAAGTAATTATAATATGACGTGCACATTTATCTTTTTTTACATTTTTTGTTGTGTAACTGTATCGGCCTCTGGACTGTATATATATTTATTATAGTCATTTAAAAAATGAAGTTACCCGTTGGTAACTAATACTCTCTGCTAGAGAGACCAAGAGTTGGGTGGCACAAGTCATTTTAGATAGTGTTGAGGAATAAATAGTGGAGTCAAGACTAATTTGTCCACTTCCAGGTATGCCCTAACTACATTCCTCTATGAGGCTGCTATAATACCATCTCTAGCTACCTCTAAGGAAAGTCATTGCCAAGCAGGGCTCCATTTTGTATGGCCATGGCTTTCAGTAGAAAACAGCCGTAAAAAGTTTATCTCTGTAAAAATAATTGTTGTGTCCTTGAGATGATCTTTGAGAAAAGTTTTAGGAAAGTGTTATAAACTCTGGAAAGGTATTTTGGAGAACTATGAGGACCATTTTAGTTTAATTAGACAGATGTTCCACTGAAATCCTTTTGTCATCAATATTTTTGGAGCCTGAAAATAGTTCCATGATTGAATCAGTTTTGGGAACACTGCATTACAAAAGTTTATGGCAAAAATGTATGGCACCCTCACTAATCCTACACAAGGAAATGTACCAGAGCAAATATTAATGTAATAAACTAATAATGTGGAATAAAGTATTAATTATTGGAAAAACAATCAGGATGGGAGGTCACGGGTTAGGTAACAGTTAAGGAAAATGTCAGATTAAATATGTTTTTTTTTTCCTTTTTTTCCTTTGTTGATTGTAACATTTTTATCTAGTTATACATATTCCATTAATTTATTTTCACACACATATTTTAATCTAGAAATCAAAGTCTACGTGTGTGGGGTGTCAGAACTTTCCAGATTCAATCATTTTGGTGGTTTCATGCTGTTTGCTATTATACTATACTTCGACTTTGCCAAATATGTGATGGTTTTACAGTTTTAAGTTGATGTACAATGAATATTGTTTCTGCCAACCTACTTGTATTGGCAAAAATACATATTTAAACTGTAACTTGTGAAAACAGTAATGACTTTTATGCATTTTACTATGATGTCCCATAAGTAATTATGCAGGAAAGCTAATACAGTAGAACAGTCTTTCTTCGTGGCACTTGGCAAAGCGATTATCTGACATCCAGATACAGATGAAAAGATTGTGAAGTGTTTGTGGATTTGGAGTTTGAAAATGATTTTATTATTTTTGTAGAAGTGCTAAACCTTTAATATATAACAGAGGAAAAAGGAGCTTATATCAACATCAATATAGTTTTATAGCCACATCGCTATCTATGATATATAAACATAAAACACTACAGAAGAGTATTATTAGAGAGAGTGAAACAAGTGGAAATAATTAATTTCCATGTAATCTTTAGATTGTAAGTCTGCGAGTTTTCAATCTTGCACAGTGCTTTGAGGAAAGCTCTATGGACACCGGATTCTAAGCTCAAAGACAGGGCCCTCCGTCTTTGTAATTTGTTAATATTGTTTTGTTTTGGTCAGTAGCTTTACCGAATATGTTGGCGCGTTACAAATAAATGATAATAATAATAATTTTATGCAGCCTATTGTTACTCTGCTTATGGCAAAACAGGAATTGGACCTCCTCTATTACTTGTGGCCAGCACGGAGGCAGCCCAGGCACGCCGGGTCTGACGCAGCGCTGCGTGACCCGGCAGAGCCTGGGCACTGCTGATTGGCTGGGGGGAGGAGGAGGGACTTACGCCCGTTTCGCGGGCTTCCTCCTCACTCCGAGCTGGCCATTGAGCTGATTCCCTCCCTCCCCTTGAATTGGTGGTCAGGTAGGAAAGTAACAGATATGTTAGTAAGGTATGTCTAGAGGGTGAGGTTGGTTGAGCAAAGTTCAGGAATCTTAAACTAGGTTTAAAAAAAAAAAAAAAAAAAAATGGGTGGGAAAGAGTTGAAGGGTGAGGATTTTGTGAATTCTAAGTTAGGATGCAAGTAGGAATGTCTTTGGTTGGCGGGAGGTGAGGCACCTGGCCCACGGGCGTAAGTGGGCGCGGGCCCAGGGCGTGAGGTTACTGACCAGGCCGGGCTCCTCCTCCGGGATGTTATTTGAGCTGTGATGTAACAATGTTAATTATGTTAATTGGTTATTGGTTTATGGTTGCTTTAATAAAGCTGTGGCCCGTAATTTTCCCAAGAAACGCTGGGTCAGTGTGTTTATTTAGTCTAACGCCCAATTGATCTTGCCAGGGTCATGAGTTTTAATTAAAGTAAGTTGTAATATGTAATTCTACCAATTCTTAGCATATTAATATTCAAGCTTTCTATCTTTATATTGATGGTATTTGATTCAGGAAACAAGGTCTCGTGATAAATATTTTAATCTTTTCTATCAGCAAATTAAAATATGTACAAATTCTATTGAGCTGATTTTATAGTTTTTAATATATCCTTTCTACTGGAGTAATTGCAATATTTTTGTTTTAATGTTCTCATTTGTAGTATTTATTTTTCTCTTCATTCCTGAGGCTGAAATCAAACTCTTGACCTTACCATTTTAGTTCAGTTTCAGAACCACAAACCACACACTTCAATGCAATCATGTACTAAAAATCAAACCTCTTTTTGCTAATTCAAAGAAATCACCTAGTTTTGTTACACAATTACGTACAAAACAAGGATCCATCTGCCAATAAATTCCCTGTAAATTAAACTCAGGATGGAATATAAAAATGGATTCGGAGAGATTTGCTTCCAGAAGGTGTTTATGCCAATGCTGTGCATGCTTAATGGATTCAGGATATTAAAAAAAATGCATGTAAGCATATCAGATGCAATTCTGACTTTGCAAAAGCCATGCATAATGGTTATTATAGCATCAAGCTGCCTTTGTTAATTAGAGGATACTAAAATGAAAAATAAGTAAGTTCTAAATATAGCTTATGAATTAGTCATATAGCACTGATAAGTTGCACTTTTTATTAATAAAGTATTTGCAAGAAAAAGTAAATTAGCATCATGTAATGTTTGAAAATTTGGCTGTAAATACAATTTTTTAATTCACTGTGCTCACCTTTTGTCCTTCTTCACATACCCCATCGGGCAGCAGTTGTGCTTCTTGTTGTTGCATCTTCAGATGCACTGCAACACAATATCATGTTGCATCCAGTAGCAACCATTTGGTCTGGTTTCTCATAGCGTCCAGGATAAAATGTAAAAGCATGACCCTAACTTATAAAGCCCTCAACCATAATGCACCACTAATATCTCTGGCCTCTTCTCTAAATACTTTCCCACCTGCCCTCTTCACTCTGCTAATGACCTTTTATCTGCTTCTCTTATCACCTCCTCTTACTTGGGTCTTCAGGACTTTTCTTGTGCTGCCCCTATTCTTTGGAACTCCTTGCCTCGCTCCACTACACTATCCTCCTGCCTCAAACCGTTCAAAAACTCACTAAAAATGCATCTGTTTAAAAAAGCACCTTCTGCCGTACTAAGCACTATGCATCTATCACCCCATCCATTTAGACTGTAAGAGCCCGATTTAATTGAGCAATCGTAAATTACTGGAGCCGTAAGGTAATTTGCTATTCAATTGGCGTTTCTTTGCACGCTCCGAACGGGTTATAGGTTACAGGGTTGAAAACGTTGCGATGGTTAAACCCGGAACTTGCAGCCTCCCGGAGCCTTTGATCTTTCACTTCCGCAAGAGTTACAATGGCTAAAATTGCAAATCGCTATTGAATTGCTCCAATTCCCTAAGGTCGCAAATGGTTTCACACCTGTAAACGACAAATGTAGGAGAAAATCCTACAAGTGGATAGAGGTTAGAGAGGACCCGCAAGGAGGTTTAAGCCCTGTCCACAGCACTGTAAATTAATAAATAATAATAATAAATCAATTCTGCACTGTAAATGACAGAGTAAGCGATGATAGACATAGAATTAATTGCACAACAGTCTCAAGCTCACAAATCGTCAGGAAATAAATGTATTTTCATGTTTAATTTTGGGGTTAATTCGATCTCGGGTATCAACGAGTTAATATATATCAGACCACCCATGTGGACTAGAACAGTATTGGCATTCATTTCGTATTTTGAGGGTTTGTCCCATCGCATATTGAACCCCCAAACCTAATTGATTTTACTGACGTACTGATTGGCTGTTGGCTGTTTCGAAATGGGAGGATACAGGCTTGCTTAATTGATCATGTTCCTGCCCTGAACTGCTACAGACAAGTGCATGGTTTACGGAGTCGGCTTTCGACCCGTAACTTGCGGACTCCTTCAATTGGATAGCACCGGAATCGGAGACGAACAGCCTGTATACCGCGAGATGCGGGCTTGCAATTGAATTGAGCTCTAAGGGCCTCATCCAAATTCGGGGCCGTAAAACGTCCGCAAGTCTGCGATTCCTTGTGATCAGGCTACGGCCCGAGTAGAACTACGTCTACGCTGCTATTCAATTGGGCGGCGCCACAAGGAGGTCCCTCTTACTGCCGATCGCAAACCATGCTATTGGCAGTAAGCACTTCCCTGCTTGAACAGGATCGTGCCTGCAAGGCCGTAAGGCATATTCCAAGGGCCCAATCTGGAAATGAAAATGAAATGAAAATAAAAATTCAAGACATCACTGTAAAGCACTGTAAATGATGGGGAACACAATGGGTGACATGAGGATTAAAGGCACAACATTCTCAAGCTGGCACATCGTCACAATACAATACTTGATTTTACGTGTAATTTAAGTCCAAAGTCTGATGGGCTTGATAACGAGTTGAGGGCTTGGAGGTCATTCAAGCCTGTAGGACTACAAAGGTCTTACTTTCAAAACGTAGCACTAATGAAGCAAATAAAAAACCCATCCTGTACTTTTATTAAAAGCAAAACTGATGTTAGGTCTTAGATGTAACAGCACAACATTCACAATCTCTCAAATCGTCATAAATAACTTTATTTCATGTTAAATTTCAGTCATAAAGTCCAACGGGCTACAACCTCCAAGCCCGGAGGTTGGATACAAAAGTCCTACGGGCTTTGAGGTTGAAACCCGTAGGACTTTATGACGAAAATTTAACAGAAAATACATTATTTTTATTTGCCGATTTGAGAGTAGGGGAATGTTGAGCTATTAATTCTAAGACTTTAAATCACTTTCACTTCTAATAAAAGTACAGGGTGGCTTTTATATTTTGCTTAATTAGTGCCACCTTTGTAAGTAAGACTGTTGCGGGATCTCTTTGGTGTAAGCTGCAGTTCGGAATTAGCAATTTACGGGCTTGACAAAAGGTTGATTGTAGCATTTGAATAGCGAATTGGGATTTCTGGCGGCCACAAAACGCATGGGATCGCAGCTCGAGGCTCAAACCTGATCGGAGACCGCAAATTGAAGTAGCTTTTACGCCCCCGATTTGAATGAGGCCCTAGGTATGTTTGATTTAAAGCTCAATAACAGGGCTCTCAATTATTTAGCAATGTGTAAAAATTATTTTTAACTTGTATTTAACCCCTGTATAGCTCTATGGAATATGTTGGCACATCATAAATAAAAGATAATAATAATATGCAGGGGAAGAAGTGGGCATAGGCCGCATCAGTCTAATTTCAGTTGTTTTCAACCTGACCTATTTATCAAGCAGGGATCCTATATAAAATATAGGAAATGCTGATATTTAACTGCACTCTTTTTAACCTTGCTTATATCCACTATGTTCTTTATTTTACTTGATCTTACAAGTATTTGCCAACAAATATTTTATTATAGCATTACAGTGACCCATTAACATCTGGGTAACATGCTAACAGCACTCAATAGTTAGCTGCAACATTTCCAAGATCTAGACTCAACTAAGACTACACCTAAACAAACATTTCAGGAATGTTATAGTATTTCCAGAAGCAAATTCCCACCCATGACAGGTATATAGGTATAATGCTGTATATTTGCCGATTTTTATTGATGTATTTATTGTGCATATTTTCAAAAACCAGATTATACAAGTTTCAGGGTGGTCTTCACTGCAACACATGAGCCACGCATTTGATTGACAGGTCCTACTAGTCTCAGGCAACTACATGCCTTTTTGACATTGGTCTATGTCTGGTTCACCACATTGGAATGTAGAAGCTAAATGTAACTGCCCCGCTGAAAAGATGTCCAATGTATTGTGTATTGTGTTATTCTATTCATTTGTCTCTATAGAAAATGAATGAATGATTGTTTGGAAAAAATATATACTTTATTTTTATAATATAATTTTCAAGAGCTGTGCCAGTATATCAAAAACTCATAATGAAAAGTTAACAAACACATTTGGTGCAAATTACTGTAATCAGGCCATTTAGACTGAGATAATGGGCCATTAATACAATTGTATTTCATTTAAATAACATTTTGTCAACAATACTTTCAAGTACTTCATGCACTCCAACTTAAGTGGTTCCTATTTACTGTAACATTATTCGAAGACCTTGGTTTTGGGTTGCAGTACATCTAAAGAAGCAATAAACAAGTTTTTCTTTGCATGAAAAAAATATTACTGTAAAGGTAAAGAAAACTTTCTGGAAATGCAGCCCTGAAACAAAGGAAAGACCTCCTTCTGACTTAGTTCATTAGGGTGTGTCAGGGCACTGCACCAGCTGAGTTATGCAGCTTTATGGAGACATCAGCCACTTTCTCTATTGTTGTTGTTCAGTCCTTAAGTCGTGTCCATATGGTCGCAGTACTCTGTGCTTAGCCATATAGCTTTCATGGAAAAGATACTGGAGTGGGTTTCCAGTCCCTTCTCAAGTGGACCACAATTTGTCTGCCCTCTCTGCTATGACCTGCCCATCTTGAGTGACCCTACCTGGTGTAACTCACAACTTCATTGAAGTACACAAGCCCCTTTACCACAGCAAGGTAGAGATCCAGAAGTCTATAAGATGTACCTAATAAACCTAACAAAATTCAGAAGTTCTTATTATGTTGCCCAATCTGTTTATATAAGGATTACACAGATATGCCCACCTTCATTCATTGCAGTGGAGTTGACAAGGTCCATAACAGAAAAAGGCATGGGTGCTCTCCTAAATAAACTTTGACTAGCTGGGTCAGTAAGTAAAAAATAAAGGACCCTATTCTATTAGCTGCCCACAAATGCCACAAATTCATAAATTTGGCTACAGGTGTATTTTTTTCTATATAAATGTTTAGATGTATTCTATTGACTCCAGCTCGCAGATTCCGACCTCAAGACTGAACTCGTAAACCCTGCCTTTTTACGTGATCATATAATCTGACAATATTTAATAAAGTCCATAATTTACTTTTTAAACACTCGGAATACTTCTTAGACACAGGCAATAGTAAATAAGACTATCATCATGACGTCAGTAAAACATGCAGCCTCATTCAATTTGCGTCCGTAATTCGATCGCAAGTAGCCAATTTTCTGCAATTGAGTTGCAGGCTCCAGTAGGTCTACTTTTGCTATTCAATTGTCCGGGCCCGAAAGTTAGGCGCCGGTAGCGAGAATCGGAAACCATGCTCTCAGCAGTAGCCTTTGCAAGCTTGAACATGACTGCGGACGCAAGACGGTAACTCGTGGTTCAAGCCCGTAAGATCAGAGCACTTTAAATGCAAATATAAACTCGATACAGCACTGTAAATGATGGGGTACACAATGGGTGACATTAGAATTAAAAGCACAACATTCTCAAGCTCGCACATCGCCAAAATATAATACTTTATTTCATGTTTATTTTCCGTCCAAAGTGTTACTGGCTTCAATGACCTCTCAGCCCGTAACTCATTATTCAACCCGTAGGGCTTAGAAAAAAATGGAGGTTGGATCCATTGTGTTCCCCATCATTTACAGTGCTGGTTTGATTTTATATTTGATTTTAAAGTGCTCCGATTTGTAAGTAAGCCCTTTGCGAGACCTTCTTGGTCACAGTATCCTGTGGTTCGATTTTGGCAATTTGCGGGCTTGACAGAGTTATTCGTGAGAGAGTCGGAGCAATTGAATAGCAATTTGTGATTTTAGCGGCCGCAACTCTTGCGGCCGTGAAAGATCAAAGGCTTGGAGGGAGGCAACTTGAGATTTTAAGAATCAGAATGGACTGCAGCTCGTAGCAAGTAACTCGATTGGAGCCCGCAAATGGAAGGCAATTGAATAGCAAAGTAGCTTGCAACCTCCACTGGATCTCAAAATCGCAGCAATTGAAGGCTGATGGAGTTTAGAAGCAAAGTTAGCGATCGGACTCGCAATCTAGCAATGTAGAAATCAATAAAATTCATTAAAGCAACTGCTCTAGTCCATGATATGTATTAACCTCTTAAGTCCCGGGATCCATTTCACACAAAAAAATAAAATGTTTAATTGCATATTTGTGGGTTTGGGACTGTTCTGCAATTAATTCCAATGTATTTCTATGCTTTCCCATATTTTTCCATATTTTTAAAATACAGTATTGCATGCTTAATAGCTGTTAAAGCTCTAATAGTTGATTGAAAAATGGCTTGTGAGTCCTGTTGAGTGCGAATTTGAATTTGCGAGTCTAATAGAATAGCAAATTTGTGTAATTTTAATGGGTTAGCATTAATGGGTGAGCTGTGCTAAAACCAATTGGCCCTCATTCAATTGCAATTTGGCCAATTGAATAGGGGTCTAAATAAGCACATAACATATGTTTTTTAAAGACGTTTTTAGTTAGTAAGCATCTATCCAAAAGCAAGGTCTTCACTAACTAAAAACTTCTTTACAAGATATATGCTCTGTGCTTATTTAGAGCCCTATTCAATTGGCCAAATCGCAATTGAATGAGGGCCATGGAGTTTTTAGCTAGGATTTGCGAGTTTGGCTTATAAGTAGTGATTTTCTCGTGGTCCACTTGTAATCGGTTTACAAGTAGCTAATGTGTATGTGTGTGTATGTGGCAATTGCGAACTGACGATACGTATCAAGAATGTTTCATTACGGGGGCAATAGAATAGGGCCCAAAGTCTTTATTTTTTTTTTAAACTTAAAAAACAGAAATTACAAAAAGTGAGGCTAAAAATCCACATAAGGCACTAAATGCAATATGATATAGTCAACGTAACAGTTTATAAAAATTATCAGTAATAGAGTAAGAAAAATAATATACCTTACATATAGTTCTATACTATGAATATAAAACCTATATTGGGGATATGATTTCATGAGTGATTGGGCAAGCAGAGCACACAGAGATTGAAAACGCTATAAAACCAGAGTCACACGGGGACATGAAAGAGCAATGCGGCCATTAAATCACAGTCCCTAGAGACGCAAATATAAAGCCGGAAATATAAGGGAGACATGCAAACAACCAGGCATAGGGAATACAAAGGGAAAACAAGCGATGGTACAGACTGAGCAGAAAGGAAAGACACACTGCAGACAAGTAAGAGTGAAAGTGACATATCAGAGATTCAGAACAACTAGCAAGGAAATAAAAGATCATTTTGAGTACACTTACATGTCTCGAGCAGGCCAGGAGACCTGTTTTCGCAACAGAACTTATCAGTAAACAGTATTTCCACTGCCACTTAGGATTCTGGGTAGTGACATGCAAATGAGGCTTAAATTACAAAGCTTTTTTTTTCCCTGGCTCACTCAACATGGGAATGTGTTTAAATCCACTGAGTATGTGTACTTCTTTCCAAATAATAGGTAATAACAAGTACTTTACAAAAAGAGTAGAGGTGCTTATCTGAGAAAGAACACTTAAGTAGGTAAGTTCTATAGCTCTGGTCATCTACTCAGAGAGCAGCCTTTTTTAGCCCTTCATATGGAGAAATATCCTGTAGGAATCAGTCTAGTCTCACTCAGAAGAGTGATCCAGCCCCGAAATACCAGGCAATTCTACCCTGAACAGGAGAAACAACAAACTCCAGATGTCCGTTTCGTACTCTGTGCTGCTGTACTCCCTAAGGAACAGTGAGTAAGGAGTCCACATCTGGATACACCTATCTTTTTGTTTAATAACAAGTACTTTATCAAAATGGAATATTATTAACACATTGCATTTTCTAAGATGAAAATGACATTTTACCTGCCAGTCTGCCTTTCTGATCCAGCCACTAAATAAATTCTGTATTTGTTGATAGACAGATCATAGCCAATAATTGCTGAGTATTCTCTTAATATATTGTCTTCAGTGTGGGTCATGTGAAACCCTGTAGACCCAGGGGCGGAGCTACAAGTGGTATAGGTGGTGCAATGTGTTGTGTAATTTTTCTGTAGTGTAGGGACACGGCCCCCCTGGGTCTCCTTGGCCGCACACCCCCAGTTGGAACATTGGTCCTTGTCTTTTTTTAAAAATAGTATTTCTACTGAAGCTCCAAAAGTATGGGTGCTAGGGATGAGTGCTATGTGAAGTGGGTGCTGAGAGGGGTTGGGTCCTTTGAGGGATGGATGCTGAGAGGGGATGGCTACTTACAGGGACTGTGTGCTATGTAGGGGATGGATGCTAAGAGGAGTTAGTGCTGTGTTGGGGTGGATGTTGATAGGGACCGGGTGCTATGTAAAGTGGGTGCTGAAAGGGGTTGGGTGCTGTGAGGGATGGGTGCTGAGAGGGGATGGCTATTTACAGAGACTGGATGCTATATAGGGGATGGACGCTAAGATGGGTGGGTGTTGTGTGGGGGTGGATGTTAATAGGGACTGGGTGCTATGTGAAGATGGGGCTGAGAGGGGTTGGGGACTGGGTGCTATGTGAAGATGGGGGCTGAGAGGGGTTGGGGGCTGAGAGGGGCTGGGTGCTGTGAGGAACGGATGCTGGCTACTTACAGGGACTGGGTGCTATGTGAAGATGGGGCTGAGAGGGGTTGGGGACTGGGTGCTATGTGAAGATGGGGGCTGAGAGGGGTTGGGGACTGGGTGCTATGTGAAGATGGGGGCTGAGAGTGGTTGGGTGCTGAGAGGGGCTGGGTGTTGTGAGGAACGGATGCTGGCTACTTACAGAGACTGGGTGCTATTTGAAGATGGGGCTGAGAGGGGTTGGGGACTGGGTGCTATGTGAAGATGGGGCTGCGAGCGGTTGGGGACTTGTTGCTATGTGAAGATAGGGGCTGAGAGTGGTTGGGTGCTGTGAGGAACGGATGCTGGCTACTTACAGGGACTGGGTGCTAGGTAGGGGATGGATGCTAAGAGGGGTGGGTGCTGTGTGGGGGTGGATGTTGATAGTGACTGGGTGCTATGGGAAGATGGGGGCTGAGAGGTGTTGGGTGCTGTGAGGGATGGATGCTGAGAGGTGATGGCTACTTACAGAGACTGGGTGCTATGTAGGGGATGGATGCTAAGAGGTGTGGGTGCTGTGTGGGGGTGGATGATGAGAGGGACTGGGTACTATGTGAAGATAGGGGCTAAGAGGGTCTGGCTGCTATGTAGAAATAGTAGAGATTTCTGTAGTGTAGTGTAGGGGCTCCTAACCTGGTCCTGCGGCCCCAACCTATAGAGGATGTCGCCGGAAAATGGAGCACGCCGTCCTGGAGGTAAGTGAATGGCAGACTCTATGGAAAGGGGTATTGAGGGAGCAGCAATAGTTAAGGGTCTTGAGGATGGGAGCTGTAATGGGAAGGAATCTTGGGTAGGGGTCTGAGAGAGTTGATACTGGGTGGGACAGAACAAAAAATGTGCTGTGGTTTGCGGGCATTTGCACTGGGGCCCTCCATTCTCTATCTTCGCCATTGCTGTACATCTCAGGATGAAATTTACATACAGTAACACAAGGACCAGAGGAGATCCAAAACTTCACTGGCTAAAGACCTTTTTTAACCTCATTTATTATGTTACTAGATTTGCTACTATGGAAAGAGAGAAATGGAATTGGGAGAACAGGGAAAAAGCACAGAGGGAAAAGAGAGTTTTTTGGAATCTTTTAGATAGCTTCAGTCATTATGGATATATAATAGATTAAAATGTTACCTTATATTTTTGATTATTATTATGGAAGAGGGATTCAGCTGCACAGTCATCACCTCTCTGTCAATCTCTCCACTGGCTTCCCATAGCCCCCAGAATAAAATTTAAAATCCTGACCCTAACTTTCAAAGCCCTCAACAACAGCACTCCCCCATACATTTCTGGTCTCATCTCCAAATACTCCCCGACACGCCCTCTTCGCTCTGCTAATGACCTTATTCTCTGGAACTCCTTGCCTCGCTCCACCAGATTGTCCTCCAGCCTCAAAACATTCAAAACCTCTCTAAAAACACATCTCTTTAAAGAAGCGTATCACCTTCCACCCTAACACACTCTCACCTCTCTCTCCCTCCTTTTCCTCACACACTACCTTTAGGTTGTAAGTCTGCGAGTTTCAATCCCACAAGGTGCTTTAGGGAAAGCACTATGGATTTGAGGCTCAAAGACAGGGCCCTCCTTGCCTTGCTATTTGTTAATTTGTATGCATCTTTGTCTTGAACGTATCTTATGTACAGCGCTACGGAATATGTTGGCGCATTATAAATAAACGATAATAATAATAATAATAATAATAATAATATATAATACTGTATTTTCATATATCTTTTACTTTTGTGAGAAAGTATAAAGTCCAAAAAGGGGGAGAGGTAGTAGAGAGGGTGAAAGAAAGGGAGAGGAAGGGAATAGATTACAATTTTTAATGAGCATGCTCAGTAGAGACTTGTGCACGTGAGCTATGCATTTTGATTGGTCAGGTATGGGCAGGTGATGTTTTTATCGGATTTCTAGTTATAGCTCACCTGCAGTGGCGGATGTTCGCCAGAGGGGGAGTGAGAACGGCATGTGAAATGGTTTATATCAATCGAATGTTAATGACATGTCCTCTCCATGTGTCCTGCACTCCAACAAAATGGCGTCTAGTGATCTTGGGATGCACAGTGTAGTACAGATTTACACAAAAGATGCATGAGGAGAAATAGGGTATAATGAAAGGAGATGTATGTGGTATGCCGAGCCTAGAATGGCTACAGAAAGTGTTGAGAAAAAAAAAAGAAAATGTATTGAAATGGAGAAATAGAAGAAGTTATAGTTACCTTAGGAGAGGCAATGGTTATCTTACAACCTTGCTATTCTTGCTCCTTTTGTCTGATGTTTATCTTTTCACCAACCTCATATGCAGTCACTAAGGAACCAGCTAAGGCTCTTTCAGTCTGATCCATGCCTGTTCCTATACCCAATATCCCAACTTTTCTGAAGATATATATATATTAATCATTCTTAGCATGATATTATACTAATATCATATGCTGAAATGCCTATGAGTATATTTACTGCAGAAATTGATGTAATAGTGAATTAAAGGGACATGGAAATGTTTTTCTTTATTGTTACATTAGAAAGATGGTATTTCCTAATGTGTCAGAGTGTGTTTTCTTTTTTCAAATAATAGTCACAAAGTTGAAAACACTTAAGAAGTTTAACTGCTCTTGGGGATCTTTCAAATTTATTTAGATAAAAAATACTATTTACAAAGATTTACACATTTTTACAATACAATCTGATACCTTTTTATTTACAAAAAGAAACCTTTCCAAAACTACTTAAATTTCTTTCCCGTCTTTCATTCAGATTCTCTCTTCCGAATACTCTTATTAGTCTTGTATGACATTTTCAGCTATTACATTTACTGGAATTACATGTCTCCTAATAGATAAGGCACATCTGGCGTTTCATAAGTGGTAAACACATAGGGCCACATTCAATTCCAAGCCTGCAGCTGCATGTTTGCGATCGAGTTGCGGGCATTTACAGCGCTATGAATTGGTGTTTAACGCCTTTCCCGGACCTCTCGAGTACACGTAGGATTTTATCCTCCATTTGCAGTTTACGAGGATGTGGATACGTTTGCCAGCTCGGGGAATTGGAGCAATTGAATAACGATTTGCGATTTTAGCCCTGTGAAAGTGACAGATAAAAGGCTTCTGCGGTCTGTAAGTCACAAGTTTGACGGCAAACATTTTTTCAAGGTCGTAACTCGGAACCTGATCCGAGCCTGCAAAAACACGCCAATTGAATAGTAAATTTGACTGTGAGCTTACTTACGGGCCTCTGGATCTCAAATTCGGCCAATTGAATGAGGCTCAAAGTATGTTTACTAGCCATAGTATTCTGTGATGAAAGGCAGTTATATTTTCTGAAAACAACCCATAAGCTATTTGAGAATAACATTGATTTTTAAGCAATCTTATTCCAAACGGCTACAGAACTTGGGCAATCTAAAGGTAAATGCTCCATTGTCTCCATGTCATTACAGGTGTCTCTCGGACAACTCCTGTCATCGAAGTTTCTATATTTTAATTTCTGTCTTACATACATTTTCCCATGGAACAATAAATACGATAAATCCTTTGTTTTGGGGGTAATCTGGTGTTGTTTAGCTGTTGTAAGACTTGACTTGAGGTCTAGTTTAGGTGATGCTCTGTCCAATACTAATGTATAAACTTGTCTTCTTGATAATCGTTCAATTTCCCTTTTTGTGATTTTAAAGTTCCTGACAATTTTAACTGTCCGTATTACTTATGATGGTAAATATCCTATATTTTGAGTTATCCTTTTATTACATCAAACAAGAAACCATGGGTCAAATATTGATAACCAGCCTTTAAAGGACCCACTCCACTTTGCCTGTGCATGAACATACCTCGAAAATGAAAACACAGACATATCAAATTGAAAAATATCTCTGGATTTATCATATTTAGGCCTCCTTTGGTCAACATGTAATATTCCTGCTCACTAGATTTAACCTGTTTCCCCAAAGCATCTGGAAGAACGGGTTACTTGGGCTTATCACAGCTTTCTCAGGAGGTGGAAACACAAAACTTAGGTAGACAGCAGACATGATTTAACAATCCTATCTCTATTGTCGCATGATAGCTTCCATTGCTTCCATCTCATGACCTTTGTTTTATATATATTTCATTTTTCCTACCCAATTTAGTTCCCCTGAATCTGAATTACTAAATTTAATTCCCAGGATACTAACATTTTCACTGTCAGTTTCTATATCTGGAGGAAGAACAAACTTTTTTCCTGGTTTTCCAATCCAAAAAGCCACAGTTTTACCATAATTCACTTGGGAATTTGAGATCTCTGAAAATTTACCATACTCCAAAAGTAAATTATCAAATGCATTTCGAGGGATTCACAAAAGCTAATAAATCATCAGCATAAGCAATACACTTTATATGAATTGTTGGAGCTTGCTGGATCTTTTGATCGATCTCAATCATCTTTAGAAATGGATCAATAGAAAAAACGTAAAATATGGGACTAAGTGGACACCCCTGACGTACCCCTGACCTTATGGGGAAAGTTTCTCCAATCCATCCATTTATAATTAATCTCCCCTCAGTATTTCTAAAGAGAACTTTAAGCTAGGACAAACATTTCTCTGATATTCCATATTTTGTGAATACTGAGAAGAGATACAAATGAGTAACTCTATCAAAAGCTTTTTCCTGATCTAAACTCACCATCTCTCCACATAAAGCTCTACTTTTCGCTTGCTCAAGAGTCTCTCTCACTGTAATGAAGGAGTTTGTAATCTGTCTCCCCTGGTAAGGACTTATCAACGACTCAGCCACAGACCCCAACCGAACACACAGAATCTTAGCAATGATTTTATCATCTGTGTGAAGTAAAGCAATTAGGCACCAGTTTTTAATGTCTTTTCTATCACCCGTTTTATGCATTAATACCAGTAATGACTGAGACTGTGAAGATGATAATTCTGTTTCATTCAGTAAAACATTACAACAATCATTTAATATATTGTGGGCAAAAGAGCACCATACAGTATCCCCATGGGGATATAAATAGTACATTTGTGTCTAAAACAAGTTAAAAAATATGTTTCCTGCTCAGAAATAGTTATTACACTGCACCCTGGGAACATGCAAATGTGCCCACAAATGCTTTGTTCTTCAATCCATGACCATTTTAAACATGGCTTCCTTTAAGCTTATGCCCGCTGCATTAAACAGTTTTTATGCAATGCCAAGGTTAGATTATACACAAGCTGTGAATCCTACCCATGGACAGCTGTTTAAAGCATTATATGCTTCACATAGGATTGGGCTCAGCAACTTATTAAAAAACTGATACAATTCTGATGTTAACACATGAGAACCTGGAGCTTTCATCTTACCCAGAGACTTAATAGCTGCCTGTGCCTCCGATACTGATTGGGTCCTCCATGGTGGTGCTGAGATCTAAATCCAGTTTAGGAGTCTCTATCTGGTTTAATATTCTCTGGATATGACTTTTCTTTATGTTTTTCCCATCAAACAATTCCTTGTAAAAGGAGTTTGCGAAATCAAAATTTTTCTTAGGGTGTGTAACAGTTTGTTTTTTATGCCATAATTCTGTCATTACTCTCTTCTGCTTCCTTTCCTTACATTGGTCAAAAATATTAGGTGAACAGTTTAAAGACTCCACATTCACCCTCCTGTGTTAGAGAAGAGAGCCGGTCATACTGGAATTCTCTCATTATCCTTTTATTTTGGTTTATATTCTCTGAGTTTACCTCCTGACCTCTCTGAAGTGCAGAGAAAGCTTGACACAACTGGACCCTACATGACAGGTATTTTTTATAATTATCACTGTGAGATATACCTGCGACTCTCTTAATACAATTCTTAATTCATTGTTTTGTCTCTTCCCACCATATACCAGCATTATCATACATCCCCATAATGGATAGTCTTGCCTCTGTCAAACGTTTATACATTGAGACCATTCTGTCACATTTGAGAATATTTGAATCACATTTCCAGTATCCTGGCCCAGATAAGACCGACTCCTCAATATTTAGGGTAACACCAACAAGAACATGGTCTGAAAATTCTACAGGTCTCACAAAAATATCACTAAATCTAGTTTGTTTTTTCACATAGATTTTGTCTATTCGGCTTTTAGCATCACCTTTTATATAGGTATAACCAAGGATATCAGGGTTTTGGGATTTAAACTTATTTAATAAATCAACTTCAATACATCTAGTATTCAAAAGATGTGATTCATACTTAATATGATCCCTTTGTCTCTGTCTAGAACATAAGATACACAGTTGAAATCAACTCCAAATACTACTATTATTGCGGTGTAAATATATGGCCTTACTAAAGAAAATAAGTATTTTCTTTCGGCTCAAGATTGAGGGCCATAAATATTAATAAATCTGTAATTAATGTCTCCAATACTTGTATCTAACAAGAGACACCTTCCTGGCATTATGTTAACAATTTTACTGGATATGATACATATATTTTTAAATATAATTCTTACCCCATCACATTTATCAGGTCCAAAAGACCAGAAGGATGCACCCCATATCCAGCCTTTCTTACAGATATTAAGACTTGAAAACGCCTCAGTCCTTGTTCTTCTGGTCTTTATGCCGTTCACATTTACTGTAGCAACACTAAGCAGTAGTGGACACTCTTGACAGTTGCATAGTAAATTCGGGATACCAGAAGTCATAACACTATAGAAAGAAAGACAGACACCAAGTATGGGGTAAAACAGGCTGCAGCTCCTTTATTACTTCAATATATAATTGTTAAAACCTCTAATACTTACAAGAGGTGCTTTGCCCACTGCCACACATGAACTGAAGGGGACCCCGTGCCCATTTACTTTTTCCATAATGGGTACTTGCACTTTTTCCAACCATATGTGGGCAAGCACCACCCGCCACCCAGGAGCTGCGACACGTCTGAAGACCCAACACTGCCATCCACTCCTGCCTTTCCAACCAGAATGCGAAAACCTAGGGAGGAAGATCAGATACCAGGATCCACCAGGAAGGGAAGAGAATACATACTCAACTCCTCCCCCAAGAAACCAAAACCATTAACCTTAGAATAACTAAATCTTATTATCCCATTATTAGCCAGTCAGCTGCCCACTCTCCTCAACTTCGTTCAGCCGTGGGCTTTCTGGAATAGTGTTTGTTCTGCGTTTCCTTTTCTTTTTTCAGTCATATGCATATCCAAAGTATTTTCTGTAGTAGTCCCTTCCTGCTATTAGATTTGATAATCAGATAAAGCTTGATCAGAGTCCTCCATTATATCTCCCCAGCTTTTTTAACCTAAAGCATCATATTTATTTGTTAAAGTAATTCCATCAGGATTAGGAATTGTGTTTTCAGTAGTTGAAACATTTTTGCTTGTCACATGGCCCTTAGTGGTCTTGTTAGTTTTTGAAATAGTTTTCCATTCCTCCTCTTCACCGTTGGATTTGCCTCCATCAGCACTTAGGTGCACATTTCCATTATTAGCAGATGTATCCGTTTGTAAAGCACTATTTGTCTCTTTCCTTGAGGTTGCCATATTCTCATCTCTTATAGAAGGGTGCAGAACAGGTTGCCCATCTTGCTCTTTTGGTATTTCTCTCCTATTGTGCTCTGCAATCCCTAAAAGAATGTCCACCTTTATACCATAGATTACACGCAATTTCTTTGTCACACTCAGAGCTGTGATGTCCTGTTTTACCGCACTGAGAACATCGGATTTTATCACGACAAGAACTCAGGTGTCTGGTGGAATCACATTTGATGCACTTTTTTGGTTGTCCCCAGTAGAAACATCTCCGACGATTTCTCCCAATATACACACAGTTTGGGAGGTTTCAATGTCAAAGTTATGAAAACGTCAACAGTTCTGGGACGAGACACCTGAAAAGCTCTGAAACATTCCCATTCTGGGTTATGTTTGGTTTCCTGATATCGGTACCAGAATTTCTCCAGTCCTTCTGGGGTTTTAAAACTTATCTCATAATTCCTGCTGTTAGGAGCATGTGACAGAGCATACACCTCATTAGGCTGGACACCAAGAGATACTTTGAGCAAGTGTTTCCCTACAGCAGCTCTGCCTGGTATGTCCTCCTGCCCACAATAATGGAGTCCCACCACATTTATGTGCTGCCTAGTATCAGCAAACAAAGTATTAGACTCCTCTCAAACTTCCAAACATTCTCTGTATACACTCTCTGGGCCTTTGAACACAGCCAGCAATCCCCTCCCTCCCTTCCCCTCTCCCACCCACCCCAGGTTAGCTTTAATTTATTGAATCACTCAAATTACTTGCACCTGATCAATTAACTGCACATGATTATCCCTACTTATTCCTTTTAGATTACTCTCTTGGCAACTATGTTCCCCTTTACTTTCTTTTTCATCTTAAGCTCCTGCTTGTGTCTCAGACGATCCTCCTCATTTGCTCCACATTATGTCTCCAACACCATTATTATCTCACCGTCCCTGCTTTCCTCCCCTCTGCTCTGCTCCTACAAGCTCCTCTCCTTTCTCCAATCATTATTTCATTCATGTTCTAAAGCTCATAAACATCTCATCTGCTTATTTTGCTGGCTCCTGGACAACGATTTTCCAACCCTGACCCCTCACTCATTGCCTCCTCTCATCTACCATGCTCAGCCCCCAGGACTGCTAACTCAGTCCTGTCTCCATGTGTTTTTGTATTTCTCCCCTCTATGTCTAAAATGTACCCTCCACCACTCTGTAAAGCCAACCCCAACCTTCCCACATGCAGGCTATATTATCTGACTACTAAGGGCAGATAACATATAACATACTTGGGCCAGTCACCTCAAATGACTCTCTATGAGACCCCTTCCCTCTACCAGTAAAGATAACCCTTTGCAAGTTTACACACCTTCACACCTAAATAAACTTTCACCTTCTTCCTGACCCTTGCTATTCCTTACATTCTTTCCCCAGGTTTCTGCCTCTTCCATTCCCTTTAGATTGTAAGTAGCGAGTTTCCTATCTTGTAGGTGCTTTGTAAAAAAGCACTTTCTACAAATATTCTAAGCTCAAAACAGGGCCCTCCATTTTCTTTAGTTGGTAATATTGTATTTCTCCCTGTTCTCTTACCCTGTACAGCGCTACGGAATATGTTGGCATGTTACAAATAAAAGTTAATAATAATAATAATATTAATAATAATAATAATATTAAAAGCTGTACCTTTACGCTTGGAACTCCATGCTGACTGCTGGGGCTGGGATAGTTCATCTGATCCACCTGAAGGTTCAGCATTGGTCGGAGTCTCTCCAATAGGCCTTGCATTTGCTCCACACTCTTAAGTACACCAGCTGCATTCAGACTGCTCCCTTCTGCTTACTGCGTGGCTTGCAGGGCCTGACTCCTAGCTGCAGGTGACCTCACTCTGTTTGCTTGCAGGACCTATCTCCTAGCTGCAGGTGAGCTCATGCTGTTTGCTTACATGGCCTGACTCCTAGCTGCAGGTGACCTCACGCTGTTTGCTTGCAGGGCCTGACTTCCAGCTGCAGGTGAGCTCACGCTGATTGCTTGCAAGGCCTGACTTCCAGCTGCAGGTGAGCTCACGCTGTTTTCTTGCAGGTCATGACTCCTAGCTGCAGGTGAGCTCATGCTGTTTGCTTGCAGGGCCTGACTCCCAGCGGCAGGTGAGCTCAGGCTGATTACTTGCAGGGCCTGAGTGCCAGCTGCAGGTGAGCTCACGCTGATTGCTTGCAGGGCCTGACTCCCATCTGCAGGTGAGCTCACGCTGATTGCTTGCAGGGCTTGACTCCCAGCTGCAGGTGAGCTCACGCTGTTTGCTTGCAGGGCCTGACTCCTAGCTGCAGGTGAGCTCACGCTGTTTGCTTGCAGGGCCTGACTCCCAGCTGTAGGTGAGCTCACGCTGATTGCTTGCAGGGCCTGACTCCCATCTGCAGGTGAGCTCACGCTGATTGCTTGCAGGGCCTGACTCCTAGCTGCAGGTGAGCTCATGCTCTTTGCTTGCAGGGCCTGACTTCCAGCTGCACGTGAGCTCACACTAATCACACTAAAAAAAATCACAGGCCTAGGCTGTGAGCCGCTCTGCAGGTCTGTTTGTTGCTCTGTAGTACCTGGAGTTTTCCCACTAATGGTAACACTTGAGACCCCCATTCTTCTGTTCTCATGCTCTGTGTATCTCTTGCATTTGGTCTCCTTTTTCTTGTCCATTACGTTACTTTTTGTAGCAGTTTCATACTTCTTTTCTCTCTCTGGTGAATAATTTTGGGCCTGGCTCACTGAGGCCTCCATTTCATTGTCGCTCGCATCACTTTGATTTTCTTTCTGTTGCTGTAGATTTTGCATTTCCTTTGTAAACAAATCTCTCTCTTTAGTCAGACTGTGGGACCTGGTGGTTACTCGTCTCCCACTTCCTCCAGGCTCAGCCGCCATCTTAGATCTCAGACCCTCCCCTTCCAGTGTGAGGGGGAGGCTGGGAACTGCTCTTGGGGGCTTACCCTCTGCCAGCCAATGATATCTATGTTTCCTTTCTGCATTTCCTGTTAGTTTCAATTGAGTTTAAACAGGTTTTACTTAATATTTTTTCATGCAAAGAACAACATGAGTAATGTTTAAAATGTGCTTTTTTAAGTGTATTAGAAAACAGCAGTTGGGTCCCATGTCCCTTTAAGACATCTGCCTTAACTGACCTCTATCTTTCCTATTTCCTGTCTCTCTCCTCTACATTCTCCTTCCATTTCTCTTACCAATCTATCTCCTCATTTCCATCTCTTCTCATAAGGGATTTTTTAGTAGTTACTTTAATATAAAGGAGAAACTAAATATTTGTACTTTACTCTAAGATTTTTGACCAGTGCTTGAGACAGATGTAAAAAAACAGTCCTCACCAAGGATAAAATCTACTGTAGACAAACATGCCAGACATAAATGAGTCACCCCTGGTAACTCTGTGTGTTATATTCAGAAACGGTTAACGTGAGTTATTTTATTAACGGGCAAGCTTATAAACTTTTGTGAATGTTTTACGACACAATGCACATGTTAAAATATCTTCTCCTAGATTTAATATTGGAAAGGTAAGCTGTTGTTGTCTAGCCGTTCATGTCCAACTCCCTCAGTGATCCAATGGACCGCAGCGCGTCACTGCCCATCTGAACTACATTCAGCTCATTGCTTTAATTACCTCATCTATCCATCTTCGCCTCTGCTGTCCCCTTCTTAGTAGCCTTCAATCTTTTCCAGCATCAGAGTATTCTCTAGGGAATCCTTCTGTCTCATGATATGGCCAAAATATTTGAGCTTTAGCCTCATGATCATACCTTTCCGTGATTCCGTGAACAGTTGGTCTTGATTTCCTGTAGTATTGATTGATCAATTGGATCTTCCTGCAGTCCAAGGGACTCTAAGCCGTTTTCCCCAACACCTCAATGCAAAGGCATCAAATCTCAGACATCTTTATGGTCCAGCTCTCACATCCGGTTGTTACTACTGAAAATACCATAGTTCTTACGATGCGGACCTTTGTTGATAGTGTAATATCTTTACAAGCTGTACTCAAGGTTCATATCCTTTAGCATAGGCCTTGTATTGTATTGTCTTGATACAGTTGTGCCCAAAAGTTTGCATACCCTTGGAGAATTGGTAATATATGCACCATTTTTAAAGAAAACATGAGTTAGCAGGCAAAACATATTTATTTTATTTCTTATGGGATTCATATTCAACTGTAGGTTATAACAGAATGGCACAATCATAAAACAAAACATGGCAACAAAGAAAACAATGAAATGACCCTGTTCAAAAGTTTGCATACCCTTAGTTCTTAATATTGTGTATTGCCCCCTTTAGCATCAATGACAGCATGCAGTATTTTGTAATAGTTGTCTATGAGGCCCCTAATTCTTGCAGGAGGTATAGCTGCCCATTCGTCTTGGCAAAATGCCTCTAGGTCATGCAAAGTTTTTGGTCGTCTTGCATGAACTGCACGTTTGAGATCTCCCCAGAGTGGCTCGATGATATTACGGCCAGGAGACTGTGATGGCCACTCCACAACCTTCACCTTTTTCTGCTGTAACCAGTGGTGGGTGAACTTGGCCTTATGCTTAGGGTCATTGTCATGCTGGAAAGTCCAAGAGTCTCCCATGCGCAGCCTTCGTGCAGAGGAATGCAAATTGTCTGCCAGTATTTTCTGATAACATGCTGCATTCAACTTGCCATCAATTTTCACAAGATTCCCCGTGCCATAAGAGCTCACACATACCCAAAACATCAGTGAGCCACCACCATGCTTCACTGTGGGGATGGTATTCTTTTCACTATAGGCCTTGTTGACCCCGCTCCAAACATAACGCTTATGGTTGTGACCATAAAGCCCTTTTTTGGTCTTGTCACTCCAACTTACAGTGTGCCAGAAGCTGTGAGGCGTGTCAAGGTGTTATCGAGCATACTGTAAGCAAGGTTATTTTGTGTCATTGATGCAGTAAAGGCTTCTTTCTGGCAATTCGTCCATGCAGCCCATTTTTGTTCAAGTATCGTCGTATTGTGCTCCTTGAAACAACCACACTTTTCCAGAGCAGTCTGTATTTCTCCTGAGGTTACCTGTGGATTGTTCTTTGTATTCCGAACAATTCTTCTGGCAGTTGTGGCTGAAATCTTTCTTGGTCTACCTGACATTGGCTTGGTATCAAGAGATCTCAGAATTTTCCATTTCTTAATAAGTGATTGAACAGTACTGAATGGCATTTTCAAGGCTTTGGATATCTTTTTATATCTTTTTCCATCTTTAGGATGTTCCATTACCTTGTTACGCAGGTCTTTTAACAGTTCTTTTCTGCTCCCCATGGCTCAGTATCTAGCCTGCTCAGTGCATCCACGCAAGAGCTAACAAACTAATTGACTATTTATACACAGACACTAATTGCAAGTTAAAAAGCCACAGGTGTGAGAAATGAACCTTTAATTGCCATTTTAACCTGTGTATGTCACCTTGTGTGTCTGTAATAAGGCCAAACATTCAAGGGTATGTAAACATTTGATCAGGGCCATTTGGGTGATTTCTGTTATAATTATGATTTAAAAAGGACCCAAACAACTATATGATAACAAATGGCTTCATATGATCACTATCCTTCAATAAAATAAATGTTTTGCATGATCAGTCATATTTTCAAAATAAATGCCCAAATTTAAAAATTTCTGCCAGGGTATGCAAACTTTTGAGCACAACTGTAGCTAACTAGGCATCAAATTAGTTAAATCTAGTTCACTGCAAATTAGGAAAACCTTCACATGTTTGTAAGTATGCAACAAAGTAATAACATTACTAGCTGTGTAAGCCCTGTGCACATAAACAATCATTTTTGCAGGCTCTGCTACTGGATCACTACCTTGTCGTAGTGAAGGGGCTTGTGTACCCCAACGAAGCTGTGACCTATACCATGTAGGGTTACCCAACATGGGCAGGTCATAGCTAAGAGGTCAGACAAATCAAGGTCCACTGGAGGAGGAACTGGCAACCCACTACAGTTTTTTTGCCAATTAAACCAGAGACATAATGATTTTGCCTGGAGCGCTGTGGTCCATAGGGTCACGGAGAGTCAGATTCAACTGAATGACATAACTACAACTACTGTATGGAAGCAACCATGATATTAACGCTTCCTTATGAACGTCTGAAGGCTTCCATTGTTACTTAGAATTGCCTTCTAATGAGCATATGTAAGTGATGAAGAATATATCCAATGCTAGACGTTTATCTGAATCAACAATCAATCAACAAATCCCCCTTCCATCCTCCTTTCCCCTCCTTCGACTACAAATTAGCAGCATGACCCTCAGGCTCAAAGTCAGCAGAGAGTGTGGAAGATTTTATCTAACAAACACTTTCATGCACACGACTTACACGGCTGCTAATGCTTTAATCTTGTTGCATACTATGCAAACATATGTTTTACAAACTAATTCCATAGAAATGTATAACTAATAGTATATTACATTATGGTAGCCGCTTTTATAAGCAGATTTTAGTGATAATGCAACAAAATCAATCATATAGTGGTATTTTCGTATAATGGTAAATTGTATACGTGACATATCAGTAGAGATGTTTATACAGAGTGCATGAACTTGCACTGACAGATTTGCAGCTCAACATACTACAAAACCACAGAGAGAGAAGCCGAGCCGAGGGTCATGTTTGGAAATGCCTTTAAAAGAAAATCAAATTAAACTATGCTTGATTTTATATTTTGTACATTTTTTTTATTTTATTTTTATGCATGTTTTTCCTCATTATCAATTTATTCCAGTTTAAATCCTTGCCACAAATCAACTGCTGCAATTACAGACACTCAATAAATTTTATTCATTTGTTGAATTGTAACCCAAAAGAACACATTACACGACAGAAAATCAACTTGCTTCCTAGTTTACTTAATATATAAAGTGAGATCTAAGCCATTTTATTGCTTTTTCAATTTAATTACCTTTTCCATAAATTCATATAAGGTATCATGGCGTGAGTAAAATGAACATATGTTGCAGTGCAATGGTGATGCGTGATGTCATAGGGAACCTTATTTATAAGGTGTTATGTAAATGTTATTCACGTAATAACTCAATATCTGGATACAGAAAATACTTTAGGTTTTGCCAAACATGGAAGGTGTGAAACCATTTATGCTTACCTAATATTTACTACAATGTCCTGGTGTAACAGCGGGAGATTTAAAAAAAAATGATTTGGAACAAAAAGGTTACTTACACCGGGGTATATGTATCAAAAAGGGAAAAATGTGTTATAGCTAATAATAATTATTATTAATATCCAAAGTTCTTGCTTTTGCTTTGCATGTCCAGTGAGTAACAGGGCATATTATATTACTCCATGGGGGTCTGAGGATTTCCAGCTTCACCATGAAAACCATAAATTCAGAACCCAGTGGGTCATTAGGAATTATTGGTAATAATATCCCATTTAGCAAGATATGCCAGGCCATTCTTTGTCGGTGGATCAGAAAGGCTGGTAAAAAAATTAAACTTCTGTGTAAGTTTACTATTTAAAAAAAGTAGTTTTTTTTTTTTTTTTTTTTTTTATGGCAATCAATTATAAAGTATAGATTTAAATGTGACCAATATTGTAACTTCTACTGTGATACTTTAAGCTGTATTGGGAGAAGCAATTTTTGGTCTACTTCTACAGGTGTCTTGTTCTGCCTAGGTCAATGAAGCCCAAGCCTAAGACATCACATTTTCATGGGGCAGTAGCTACCTCAACATGCCAGTTTAGTACCATGGAATAGTGCCTGCATATGCACAAAATAAAAGATACTGTGTATATATGTATGTATGTATGTATATAATAGAAAAAATAGTACATTTGCATATGTGGACGTCTACAAAGTAGTTAAAAATTGTGTTGCCTGCTCAGAATTGAAAGACAAAAAGTTATTGTACTGCACTCTGGGAAAGCAGTCCACAATGCACTCATTAAAATAATATCACTTTTACCTATAGCAAAGTTTTCATGCAAAGAATATGATGAATTTGCATTTTTTTTACTTATTTTTGATGTCCAAATGTACACACATTTTTTTTACTGTACCCTGGATATGGGGGTCTTCTAATACTCTTTTACCCACCATAAGTTAAATTATGTTGTGGTAATTCTACCGAGCTACCTTCCTACCTCCCTTCCTTCCTACCTACTTACCTTCCTTCCTTCCTACATTCCTTCCTACTTCCCTACCTACCTCCCTTCCTTCCTACCTACCTTCCTTCCTACCTACCTTCCTACTTCGTTACCTACCTTCCTTCCTACCTCCCTTCCTTCCTACCTACCTTCCTTCCTTCCTACATTCCTTCCTACTTCCCTACCTCCCTCCCTTCCTTCCTACCTACCTTCCTTCCTACCTACCTTCCTACTTCGTTACCTACCTTCCTTCCTACCTCCCTTCCTTCCTACCTACCTTCCTTCCTTCCTACATTCCTTCCTACTTCCCTACCTACCTCCCTTCCTTCCTACCTACCTTCCTTCCTACCTACCTTCCTACTTCGTTACCTACCTTCCTTCCTACCTCCCTTCCTTCCTACCTACCTTCCTTCCTTCCTACATTCCTTCCTACTTCCCTACCTACCTACCTCCCTTCCTTCCTACCTACCTTCCTTCCTACCTACCTTCCTACTTCGTTACCTACCTTCCTTCCTACCTCCCTTCCTTCCTACCTACCTTCCTTCCTTCCTACTTCCCTACCTACCTTCCTTCCTACCTCCCTTCCTACCAACCTACCTTCCTTCCTACATTCCTTCCTACTTTTCTACCTACCTACCTACCTTCCTTCCTTCATATATATATATAAAGTTCACCACAACAATCATTATATAATATGGTGGGTAAAAGAGCGATAGAAGCCCTCCACCGTACAGTAGTACAGTAAGTAAATAGTACATCTGTGTTCACATTTGAATGTCTAAAACACATTTTTAAAAGCCTGCTTCCAGCTCAGCATTCCGAGAAAAACAGTTATTACACTGCATTCTGGGAAGCTGAGCAGGGACATGCAAATGTGCCCACAAATGCTTCGCTCTTCTATCCATTGCCCATTTTAAACATGGTTACCTTTAAGCTTATGCCTACTGTATTACACAGCTTTTATGCAAAGCCAAGGTTGGATTATACACAAGCTGGGAATCCTATGCACGTACAGATGTTTCAAGCTTACTGGCTATCATCAGCGTGGAGCGGGATCTCAGCCTGTGTTGTGGACTTTATGAGTAGGTAGTTCACCACAACAATCATTTAATATATGGTGGGCAAAAGAGCGATAGAAGCCCTCCACTGTACAGTAGTACAGGAAATAAAAAGTACATCTGTGTTCACATTTGAATGTCTAAAACAAGTTAAAAAACCTGCTTCCAGCTTAGAGTTCCGAGAAAAACAGTTAACCTCCAAGACGACCACCTTTACCAGAAGCTGAAGGTAAAGGTGATGGACTGGCCAAGCATGTCACCAGACCTAAACTCTATTGAGCATCTGTGGGGCATCCTCATATGGAAGATGTGGAGTGCAAGGTCTCTAACATCCACCAGCTCAGTGATGTCATCATGTAGGAGTGGAAGAGGACTCCAGTGGCACCCTGTGAAGCTCTGGTGAACTCCATGCCCATGAGGGTTAAGGCAGTGCTGGAAAATAATGGTGGACACACAAAATATTGACACTTTGGGCCCAATTTGGACATTTCCACCTAGGGGTGTACTCACTTTTGTTGCCAACGGTTTAGACATTAATGGCTGTGTGTTGAGTTATTTTGAGGGGACAGCAAGGGTAATTGCAAGGGCAATTTCTTCAGTGTTGTCACATGAAAAGATATAATAAAATATTTTAAAAAATGTGAGGGGTGTACTAACTTTTGTGAGATACTATATATATATATATATATATATATATATATATATATATATATATATACAGTGGACCCTTGGTACTCGTCATTTATTGATTCCAGAAGGCACGAAAAGTGTAAAAAACATGATGAGTAACAAAGTTTGTTTAAGGAGTAACATAGCGTAGTGGTCTTAGCAAGCACAACAAATACCAAATTCGGTGGGTTTTGAGGTAGACGAATGCCGAGGTACCACTGTATATGTATGTGTGGTGTGGGGACATAGGAAGGGGTAAGAATAATTAATAACTGGGTGGGGACAATCGGTAAGAGGAGGCACTAAATGCACAAAAGCTAACATTTTCTTACATTTTAAAAGCTTTCTGTCAATCAGCAAGTCATGTACATAAAAAGTGCATATTGTAAATATGAGGTAGAGCCATATATTGATGTATACCATGTTTGATAGAAAACTTTGGAAGTAGGGTTATTAACTCTACTTTATATTCTCAGTGTATTTATCAGTATTTTAAATGTAGCTCAATATTGCTTAACACATCATTATTTATCATATTATTAAAAACTTTGGTTTACTTTTTGCTTTAAACATATATTAAAAATCATTGTGTATCTGGCACAAATACATTTTTCTTTCTAAAACTGTGTTCAATTTATGGAAAATATAAAATATTATTTATTGAATGTTTGTTCGGTAAAAATAGATAAAACTAAACTACAAAATATTCTTATTTTGAAAAACGAGAAACGTGTTCCTTGCAGTTGTTTAGTGCCACCTACTGGTGAATATTATTACTACCCCAGAGAAAAGGGAAATTGGTTGTTTCAGCTTTTTCCTTTCTGGGAAAATTAGGCTTTTGTAGTGTCGGGGTTGCCAATTTTAATAGCATTGGCATTTTTTTGTTACAAATAATTTGGCTTGTGTGATAAAGTTGAAGATTTTGTTAAGCCGATGGAGTGAAAATGAAGTGCTGGAAACATGGGAGCTTTGCAAAGTTAGATAAACACTATGGAAAACCTGTCAGCGCAGATATGCAACATAAACCAGACTCAAAGTAATTCACAAGTGAAAGGAGGTGGGAATGTATTTATCAATGCAGAATAAATAAACTAAAAGCAATGGGTCCTCTGGATTCACTCAACTGGATGACCCTCTAGACTTCTGAGAATCTACTTTGATAAGCACCACTCAATATCCAGAGTAACTTCTAAATGTTCTATTAAGCATTGGAGTTGTGCTGTGTATGAACTTGTATATGAACGACAAGATAATAAGGACACCATTTTTTTGTTTTAGTAATGCAGGACAAGGCCGGTGTTGGAAAATAGCAATAAATATCTAGGCCATAAACTACAAAAATAAATATATTGAAATGGAGCAGATAGATTTTTAGTCATGTCAACACCCAAACTAAGAAGAGGGGTCAATTTCCTTAAAATAACCAGAAAAAACAACAAAAAAGAGGTTGAATAAGTATATAAACGCAGATCTGAGACATGTAATATAAGAAATCTCTACTGCATGGTGTTTTCCTCACATCCAGGAACAACCGATGTTCCTTAAACCTTGCAGATCTAGATGAAGATCTCTCATAAAGATTGCCATAAGAACTATAAGAACAAAGCTTACTAACACACGTACAAAATCAATAAGTGCTAAAGAGAAAACTAGCAAAATGCACTATTATACATATACAAAATATATATACTTCATATATATATATAGTACAAAAAAAAATAATAGTACGTTTGTGATCCCATTTAAATGTCTAAAAATAAGTTATTTCCTGCTCAGATTTCCCAGAAATACAGTAGTTGCACTGGGGATATGCAAATGAGACAACAATGCACTCTCACTCTAAAATCACTTTACACATGGCTCTCTGTATTACACAGGTTTAAGCATAGAATGGATTATGGACAAACCAGGATATATGTATGCCTTTCTGGATCGCTACCTTGTTGTGGTGAAGGGGCTTGTGTATTCAATAAAGTTGTGAGCTATACCATGTAGGGTCACCCAAGATGGCTAGGTCATAGCAGAGAGGTCAGACAAATTTCAGTGCACTGGAGAAGGAATCGGCAAGCCACTCCAGTATCTTTGCCAAGAAAACCATATGGATAAGCATAACCAGAAACATAGATAAATGTGCCTGGTGTGCTGCTTCCATATGGTCCCCGAGAGTCGGACACGACTGAAGGATTGAACAACAACAATATATATATATATATATATATATATATATATATATATATATATTATATAAATAGTACATTTGTGTTCACATTCACATTTCTAAAACAAGTTTAAAAACTTGCTTCTTGCTCAGAATTCTGAGAAATACAGTTATTACACTGTATTCTGGGAAGCTGAGCTGGGACATGCAAATGTGCCCACAAATGCTTTGCTCTTGCAATCCATAACCATTTTCAAAATGACTTCCTTTAAGCTTATGACCGCTACATTACGCAGCTTTTTTGCAGTATACAGTATATAGTGATACCTTTTTATTGGACAAGCATATTAATAATAATAATGACAAGCTTTCAAGAGATGAACCTCTCTTTATCAAGTCAGAAGCAATACTAATAAAGCAAAATAGCTTGGCAGAGTGTATAGTGGGACAAAGAAAGGCATCATAAATAATGCCCTGATTGGTCAAGTATGTGAGTCTGTAGCCCAGGTTTTAGATAAGAACATAGCAGAGCCATAATTTAAGGCCATAAAACACCAATTTATAAAACATTTTGGTAGTGAGATCTATATTAGGTCAAGTATCTTTTGAATTAAAATAATTTTCAATTCAAAGTTTTCTGCTCTTGGATAGTTTTAAAATTTCCTCTGAGCAGTTTGACTCTCAATTTGGATGGAGTGGTTATTCTGGGTAAAATTATGTCCTATCAGGGTCCAAAAGCTGTCTTCATTATGATTTTTGATGGAAAGATTCATCCCGAGGTGTACTTTTTGACTGGTTACCCCAATGTAACAGCCCCTTTCAAATACAGTATAGTGCATTGTATTATGTAAACCACATTGGAGGATGTGCATGAATATGACCCTCTGATGTTATAGGTTATATGGTTGTTGTTTGTGGTTGTGTCCTCTTTACAGACGTGTTGACATAGTTTGTAGCAAAGGTTTGGTACTATTTTCTCTGTTATGTTGTTCATTGGCCAATCTTCTGTTGACCAGTTTTGGTAGCTGTCTAAATTCAAGAATAGTAGGTTTGGTGAATATATGATTTAATTCTTTTAAAACAGCCTAACCAAACCTCACGCAAATGCGATTTGGCAAATTGAATAGGGCTCTATATTAGCACAAAGCATATATTATTTACAGAAGTTTTTAGCTAGTGAACTTCTATCCAAAAGCAAGGTCTTCACTAACTAAAAACTTCTGTAAAAAAACATGCTATGTGCTTATCTAGAGCCCTATTTAATTGGCCAAATCGCATTTGAATGAGGCCCCTAGACAGTACTAATAAGTGGTATTCAATGCCTATGCAGGAGCCATAAACATTACATAGAAATAAGGTAATATACTTCATAGTGGCCCCTGTAAAGCAAGAAGCGGAGGTGGAGACACAACGTCAGCTGCAATGAGCCAATGGCTCATTGCAGGCCTCAAATGCGGGCCCTCGCAAAGTGAGGGGCCACATTTACGGAGGTGTAGGATCTACAGCGCCTCACTTCCGGTAACAAAAAAACCAGAAAAGCGTGACTTGTAAAAAAAACACGCAGCGGGACTTACAAAAAAATAAAATACGACCCGCGGGACATAGAAAAAGAACACTCACGAGTAAAGAGGAAATACGATTTACACAAAAAAATAAGACCCGCGGAACTTAGAAAAAAAATACAAGGTCACAAAAATACACTAAAAAATAACAAAAAAAGGAACAAAAACATGACACACAGCATGGGGAGACAGCCAGGACGTCTGGGGGTGAGGTTGCACACGAAAATCAAGTCACTTTTAATGAGTTTCGTCACTTGAAAATCGGCTAAGCGAGAAAAAAAATGGCGGCCGAAAAAAAAAGGAAAACGAGGCTACACGACCCCGAAGCGCAGAAAAGACTGACAAAGACGTACGCCTTTTAATAATCGCAGAACTTAGAAAAAAAATACAAGGTTACGAAAATACGAAGTTAATGGCCGAAATGCGTACATTCAAAAACAACTAAAACAATACAAAATACAAAAAAAAACACACACAGCATGGAGGGACAGCCATGACATCTGCCAGTGAGGTTGCACGCTAATTAAAGTCGAATTTAACGAGTTTAAAAAATTGAAAATCGGCTAAACAAAAAAAAAAATGGTGCCCGAAAAAAATGAAAACGAATTCCCCACCCCAGAAATGCGCAAAACACCGCCAGGCACATGCTACTTTTGCCAGTGACATACGAGGTACAAAAATACACAGTTAGGAAGCACGCAAAATGCTCGAGACTCGCGTAGCACATAGACAAACAATGCTATTTTACAACACTTAACACATTACGAATTTAAAATGGCGATTTACACAATAAAAGCAACGGTTTGCCCTCGCGCACGCGGCATATTACTAATGCTAATTGGGACATTGATGACACTATCTCCTCAGGGCAGCAACAGTCCAACTGTACATTGTATGCTGCAGGAAAATAAAAATAAAAGTAAACGAGAGGAGCGGCTCACTATGAGCGCCGAAGGTAATCAGAGTACAAAAAGGTTTACATTGTGTGTCAAACAGCATTGCCATGGCTTAAAATGTTATTGCCCCGTCATTTTTGACGGGCAAGTCGCTAGTGTTCATAATACTTGTAAAACTGAAAATAATGTTGTAAATGTAATTTGTGCATGGACTATTCATTCAAAAATAGCAATGGGATATATGTTTAAATCACAGAAAGGTTATAACTGTCCCTTTGTACGAGCACATAATGTGCTTACCCTAGAGTACTTATTTGCATGTTCCCTGCTTTGGCTAAATAATAGCTGAGAAATAAGCTCCCTACAGTAGTGCTTCCCAATCTGTGTTCCATGGACGTCTGGAGTGAAGTTCAACAAACAAATTACAATCATGAGTCATGAGACTCTTAGGGGGGATTTCTAGGTCTCTTTTTTTATTATTATTATTATTATTATTATTATTATTATTATCCTTTATTTGTAATGCGCCAACATATTCCATAGCTCTATTCAAGGGTTAGGTACAAGTATAAACAATTTCCCCACAATAAAAATAATGGAAGACCCAGTTATTGAGCTTTCAATCATATATACACTGTGCTTTCCCTAAAGCACCTTACAAGATTGAAAACTCGCAAACTTATGTAGGTATGTATGTTTGGAGTCTAGAGTCCCATGATAAGTGGAGAGCTAGTAAGCTTATAAACTCACTTTGGAACAGTTGGGTTGTTGGATTTCCATCATAACCTACTTTCTCCTACAGAGCATGCTCCAGATAATCTGGCATGCTGCATAATTAATGAAATCCGTGGTGCTTGTCATTTGGACAATAGCGTCTTGTGCAAGGAGGAATGTAGAGGAAGAGTGCAGCAGCAACCATGATTGAGGAGAAATAGGTTTTTACAATATTATTATTTTTTTTACAAATGCCTTTCCCTGCTGCTGTTTGCACATGTATTTTTAATGTTAATTATTGTTGTACTACATTTTTTTATTTATCTTGAAATGCACTTATACTGGCCCTTATTTGTTATTAATTAAGTAATATCGGAGCTATTTGTGATATCAAAATGTTATAATTGACATTTTGCCTCACAATGAGAAATATGTCAGTGAAAATAAATATGTATTATTTATTTGCAATGTGTTAACCTGCAATTGTTGTTAAACTTTCTAATAAAGTCATATTGTAGAACAATACAAATGTACAAATGTTAAGCTTGAAAAGACACCATGAACCACTACTACTTTCATTTATGACTTTATTTTTAACAAATCTTTTGTTTCTAGAGCTGCGTAACATGCTTTATTGAACCCATTTTTGTCTGAGAAATAGTACTCTGAAGAAATTGAGCAGAACAAAGACAAGATGATACTGAGCTAAATAATCTTAATAATAAAAACAAAAAGAAAATATGAAAATAGGGATAAACCTATAATTTTATTGGAACATAAGGAAAAAAATCAGTGGATAAAATAAATCATATTTATATACAGTAATGTAAATGTACTATCATTTTTTTTTTTATTTTTTTTTAAATCCTTGACATTGTACAAAATGCACTTTGTAAGTAGGACATCCCCTTCTGGATCGCTACCTTGTCATGGGGAAAGGGCTTATGTACCTGAATGAAGCTGTGAGCTATATATGTAGGGTCACACAAGATGGGCAGATCATAGTAGAGAGATCGGACAAATCACGGTCTGCTGGAGAAGTAACTGGCAACCCACTCCAGTATCTATGCCAAGAAAAAAATATGGGTAAGCGCAAAAAGAAACAGATATGTCTGCATGCCATGTCCATATGGTCACCAAAAATCGGACATGACTGAAGGAATGAACAACAACAAAGTAGGACATAAATGGCTCTATTCCATGGCTCCCATTGCAAGGCTGACTCATAATGTACAGGCAAATTTGCACAGCTTTTCTATGGCTTATGGGAAAAAAAGATACCCATAAAATGTATTGAATCGTACCCAGTGGGGTTTACCTATAGCTCGCTAGCTCTAAAGTGTGCTTGTAGCGAGCCTACGGTATATACTTAAAAAAAACAAGAAAAGAGCAACTCTTTACTGAATCCAGGCCCCTGGCCCCTATATTATGCTTGTATGGCTGGCGAAAATAAAGGAGATTGTATAAAAATGTTGTCAGAAAAAGTGGTTTAACTCTAGTATTAAAATGTATTAATCATTATTGGGCCCATCTAAAATCATAACAAATACAAGAATTATTAAAAACATTGATTGTCTGCGGGTAGGTGCATGAGAGAAAAATCAATGTGAAGTCACAGCACCTCTGTGACAAACAATTCAAAGTATCATTTATTGTCCTTATCACAATATAATTCAAATTTAAAATATATGTATGTTTTTTACGAGGTCAGAAAACTATAATATAGTGTTTATGATTATTTGTTCCTCACACAATGTTACTAAAATATGTGATAGAGAAATAAATGACTCTTATTAGTAATTTTATAGATCAAATGTTACCAATAAATGGAGACATTCCCACAATATATCTGTATACGAATTTCTAGTATGGCAACATTAGACACAATTTTCATATTGCAAAAAAAACATGTTGCAGACCCCACTAAGACATTGCTGTCTGTTATTATAAGTTAGTTTTACAGGATTAGTTAAAGTTTTGACATTGCAATTAAAAAACGTTACATTCTCCATTAGGGTCCTATTGTCTATTATACCAAATTAGGTGCACAGCTTTAATCATATGTGGTTGACAACCTAGTCTCCCAGAGAGGTCACCATTAATCCTTCCCCAAACTAATAGTATTTTTAGGCATTCTTTATCAGTGCAAAATGAGAGGGAATAGCAAGAAATAGTTGCTTACTTTAATGCATAAGCCCTACAGCGCATGACATCATCTTCCAGAGACAGTCATATACTGACATACGTTTCGCATTTGCTTCTATGGAGCCTGACACTACACCCTTTACAGGGTGTTGAAGGTAGCCATCATTCTTTTTAAATTTCATGCACTCAGAAGACAATACTCGGAGGTTAGACGTAGATGCGATAGCTCAGTAGTGTTTTATGAGTGAACTTCACTCTGTGTTTTTTATGGGAGCCATTGAATAGAGCGCTATTCTGTAATTCATAAAGAGACTCCTACAGAACTGACTACACAGCGCATGCAGCGATACTCAGAAGGGGACACACTTTAGAACAGCAATGGATAACAGTGCGACAAAGAGCCATATTCAATACCAAAGCCGCAACTCGATCGCAGACGTACGAATGTCTGCAAGTGAGTTGTGGGCCCCCGTTCGTCTCCGATTGCCATACTATTCAATTGCTCAAGGCCACAAGTTACTGTCCCAAAGCCAAAACAGTAAACCATGCACTGGGTCGTAGCAGTTCAGGACGGGAACATGATCAATTAAGCAAGCCCGTAACTGCCCATTTTGAATCAGCCAATAGAAAATGAAACCGTCATTATTACAGCAGTAAAACACGGAGGTTACATGTCAAGCAATTAGGTTCGGGGGTCTGATATGCGAACAGACACGCAAACCCTCAAAATAAAGAATTATGAAAAAGAATACCAATACTGTTCTAGTTCATATGTGTGGCCTCATATGTATTAACTCATTGATACCCGAAATCGATTTAATCCCAAAATTATACATAAAAATACATTTAATGACCTGCCAATTTGCGAGCTTGAGCCTGTTGTGCAATTAATTCTAATGTCTGTCATCGCTTTCCCCGTTATTTACAGTACAGTATTGATGTTATATTTGCATTTACAGTGCTACAAATAGGTGTTTAACCCCTTTGCGGGTCCTCTCTAGCACATGTTGGATTTTCTCCTTCATTTGCCGTTTACGGGTGTTACAACATTTACGGGCTTGGGGAAATTGAGCAATTGAATAGCGATTTGCAATTTTAGCCCTGCGAAAGTGACAGATCAAAGGCTTCTGGAGGCTGTAAGTTACGAGTTTAACCATCGCCATGTTTTCAAGGCTGTAACTCGGAAGCTGGTCAGAGCCCACAAAAAGATGCCAATTGAATAGCGAATTAGCTTGCAACCTCACTTATGGGCTCCCGGATCGTCCGATAGCTCTAATAAATATGGCCCAAAGTCTGGTTCAATGCCCCCTTCTTGCCATGACCTTTATTTTTTTATTTTTTTTGCATAGATGCATGTTTTTCCTGTGTTTATGAGCCCTATATTCATCTCAAAGTATATGTTTTTACCATATATTTTAGTTCTTTTTCAACTGTAATTCTATATTGTCACTGACGTTTAAGTAATAGTGATCAGTGTAAACAACTTTCATTTGTGATTAAAAAAGGTGTTTATTTTGTTTTTTTCTAAGAAAATATACAGTGAAATTTCTTGAAATCTGGCTGTCCACAGTACATATAATTAGGCGGCTTCATGAAAGTAAGCTAGATAAAAAAGAAGAATTAGGAAAAATAAGAAAAAAGTTACTTTAAAGATATTTGACCTATATGGTTAATATCCCTGGTGCATAACACCTCTCTAATAACAAAAAATACTATTTATTGGATATAATTAAAACCGGAAAAAAAACGGTTTTAATTACCGTATATACTCGAGTATAAGCCGGTGGCTGAGGAGAGAGGTTGAGGAGGGAGGTTGAAGAGGGTGGTTTAGGATGAGGAGGGGGATTGAGGATGGGGGGGTTGAGGTTGAGAAGGGGGGTTGAGGTTGAGGAAGGGGGTTGAGGAGGGAGGTTGAGGAGGGAGGTTGAAGAGGGGGGTTTAGGATGAGGAGGGGGATTGAGGATGGGGGGGTTGAGGTTGAGAAAGGGGGTTGAGGTTGAGGAAGGGGGTTGAGGAGGGAGGTTGAGGAGGGGGTTTAGAATGAGGAGGGGGTTGAGGATGGGGGTTGAGGATGGGGGTTGAGGATGGGGGGTTGAGGAGGGGAGTTAATGGGGGTTGAGGAGGGAGGTTGAGGAGGGGGGTTGAGGATGAGGAGGGAGGTTGAGGATGAGGAGGGAGGTTGAGGAGGGAGGTTGTGGATGAGGAGGGAGGATGAGGAGGGAGGTTGAGGATGAGGAGGGGGGTTGAGGAGGGGGGCTGAGGAGGGAGAGGGGAGAAGAGACACAGGGGAGAGAGAGGGGAAGAAAAGGGAACACAAGAGGGGGGCACAAGAGGGACACAGGGGGCAGCACATTTCCCACCCTCGGCTTATACTTGAGTCACTCATTTTTCCCAGTGTTTTGTGGTAAAATAGGTGCCTCGGCTTATACTCGAGTATATACGGGTATATCCTAAAAAATAGTAATTTTTGTTAATAAAAAAGTTAGTTTGGAAAAGATGAGAGAATTCCCAGCTCAGAGTTGGTAGATAAACAAGCAATCTTCAGTGTAAATTGTCTCACAAAATATAACTTCTTTATTCTCAATAAAACTAAAAAGTTGCTAATACTAATCTTACTATTTCAAAGAAACGAAACGTAGATCATTTTTCACACTTAGCTACTGTGGTGCGTCAACAATTTCATGGGATCTCTCTGAGCTTCTCTAACTTTCTGTTTGTAATATAAAATAAAAAATCATAAAATTATATATTATGGCTCTACTTTTTTCAGTCTTTGCTGAAAGTCAGACAGGTATGTCATATAAAATGGAAAATGCCTGTCATCTTCAAAGTGTGAAAAATCCATTACTCAAAATATCTCTATATGCAGTGATGCTGAAGTGTAAAGTTATTTTGCATTCAAATGTATCTCAGATTTTGAATATCCGATTTCTGATATAAATTGTGCAGTGATGCATATTTGAGTGATGGCTCTTCCTTATTATATAATTTTCTGTCTATAAAAATTCATAGTTTATCTCCTTTTTCAAGATATATTATTCCTGTTTACTTTTCCTTCCTCTGGATTTCTGCATACATATGTCTAAATACTCTCAGCTCGTTTTAAAGGACCACTGCAATGCCCTAACAACAGGAGCTATATGTTTTAGTCATTTCAGATCTTTCCTGCGACCAGAACCATGATGACCTTATCGGGGTGGAGGCAAACACTTAAATGGAGGCTGATACTCTAATCTTTGAAAGTGAATTTAATGTTGCATATTGTTATTATAAATTATTGAATAGTGTTTTTATTATTCACCAATGGATAATTAAAATAAGTAGCTCCTCCTTTTAGCACATTTACATTTTTACATGCTTAGTCGTACAAAAGGAGTACAAGAATGTAACACTTTAAAAAAGAACAATCCTTCCAAAACTGTAGCTACAACATTGAAGAAATGACACCCTGCTACAATGTAAAGTAGTAAGTGTACAGCCTGTATAACAGTGTAAATTTACTGTTCCCTCAAAATAACTCAACACACAGCCATTAATGTCTAAAACGATGGCAACAAAAGAGTACACCCCTAAGTGGAAATGTCCAAATTGGGCCCAAAGTGTCAATATTTTGTGTGGCCACCATTATTTTCCAGCACTGCCTTAACCGTCATGGGCATGGAGTTCACCAGAGCTTCACAGGGTGCCACTGGAGTCCTCTTCCACTCCTCCATGATGACATCACGGAGCTGGTGGATGTTAGAGACCTTGCACTCCCCCACCTTCCATTAGAGGATGCCCCACAGATGCTCAATAGGGTTTAGGTCTGATGACATGCTTGGCCAGTCCATCACCTTTACCTTTAGCTTCTTTAGAAAGGCAGTGGTCGTCTTGGAGGTGTGTTTGGGGTCGTTATCATGTTGGAATACTGCCCTGCGGCCCAGTCTCTTCAGTATGTCACAGTACATGTTGGCATTCACGGTTCCCTCAATAAACTGTAGCTCCACAGTTCACTGAACTGTAGGCGCTCATCCCTACGAACCCGCACAACTTAGGCAGTGAGCACCAAAGGCTCTCACTGCGCTGGTGGAGATGAGCACCATAGGCGCTCATCCCTACGACCCACGGAACTAAATCTCAATTACACCATTCACAATGCGGGACCCGTAGTTTGAAGGAAAAAAAACGCGTGGAAAAATTAAGGCCCGTAACACTTGCAAAAAGGAAAGCGGCACTTAACGAAAAAAATTCCACCCGCAGCACTTAGAAAAAAAAAAAAAATACGAGGTAAAAAATAAACAAAGTTAACGGCCGAACCGCGCACATACAAAAACAATAACACCACCAAAATGTAATTTAACCACAATTTGCAGAGTTTACACACACTGAAAAAGGCGAGAATAAAATCGCGCCCGAAAAAAGCAAAAACGATGCTATACGACCCCTAAACACGTAAAACACCACCAAGCACATAAGACTTTTACATAGGCACGTAGGAGGTATAAAAGACACTATTAGGGACAACGTAAAAATGCTCTACACCCACGTAATGCATAGGCAATCTGCGCCATTTTTATAACACTAACTTACAACAAATAACATTACCATTACAAAATGCCCAATTACACAGCTAAACAAACTGTTTCCCCTCGCGCACGCAGCCTATTTACACTACACATTGCACACATTGCTGACATTTACACCTCAGGTCAGCAACAGTGCAAATGTACATTGTATGCTGCAGGAAAATCCAAACAGATTGTTATCGCTTCAGGATATTGATTGCTGGATAAATTAAATACAAATATGTAAAGTATATGAATTTATTATTTCATTATTAATTAATTAGCATTAATAAATATATATAGAGAGCCATGCGATGAGCGACAAAGGCGATCAGCTGGGCTCACAATCAGCGCACAGGGTGCTCAGAGAACCAAAAGTAGAGCAGAGGAAAGGATCGCAATGAGCGCCAAAGGCGTTCAGCATGGGACTCACAATGAGCGCCGATCGCCTTGGGGGCTCACAATGAGCACAAGGGGAGAGACTTGCAATGAGCGCCAATGGCGATCAGTGCAGCCCTTGCAATGCACCAAAGGTTCTCACACCACCAAAATTACATGAGCAGAGAGGCTTGCAATGAGTGCCAAAGGCGATCATTGCAAGCCACGCAATGAGCGCCGAAGGCGCTCAGAGCGGGGCTCACAATGCGCACAGATGGTGCTCAGCGCGGGGCTCACAATGAGCGCAGAGGGTGCTCAGAGGAGTGAAAGTACACCAGGGGAGAGGTTCGCAATGAGCACCAAAGGCGCTCATTTTTGATTCTCGTGATGAGCGCCAAAGGAGCTCAGCGCGGGGCTTGCAATGAGAGCCGAAGTTGCTCAGACGACCAAAAAGCTTACATTGTGTGCCAAACTGCATTCCCAGCCTTAAAATCTTATTGACCGGCGTTTTTTGACGGGCAAGTCGCTAGTATTTAATAAACTTTGGTTCAACACACGAACATGATTAAATTACCTGCCCTTAACCAGTTAACTTAATTAGCCCTCTGCAGTACCTCTCTGGCCAATCTGTGGGGTGTGGGAGGTAATCGCATCACAGGGTGAACTGGTAATTGCATCATAAATTTAAGCACAGTCAAAGATACCTTCTAAATGAATTAACGTACTTAAACTATTTGGATTTCCTGTCAACAGCTAGATAATCCCATCAGGGGTTGTTAAGAAGCACAGCTTATTGTTCGAGTAACAGCAACTGACCACAATCATACCCAGGAAGGTGTACGGGGGGAGTCAGAGCCTCCAGGTGGGCCATCACAAGGCCAATCCCAGAGACACACACTTTCCAATGCAAAGTCAATGGAGGAAAATGGAGAGGACGGTCCTTTCCCTCTTCCCCTATGCAAAAGATTGGCAGCAGCTATGCCGCCGCCAACCGCTAGATGGAGCCGATTTTAGGGATACTGCTGCACATTGCATATAAAGCGCACCGACAGAAGAAGTCTTGAGCTATGAGAGGCGCGCCCGAGGCCTCTCTGTTACGCAACGTCGGAGGGGGGAATAATTATAGGCCTTCTCTGAAACCTGACATCTCCATCTAGCAGCTACTTGCTGGCACTGCAGCTCTCAGTGCTGTTCATTTCTTGCGCATACACAACGGGATAGATCCCAAAGCTCTTTCACGTTTTCAGAGGCAATCGGCAGGCTCCAAGTTTGTCGTCACAACATATATTTATGATATTTGTATCAGAATATAAATCTTTGTATATTATCAGGATTTCTAAGTCTTAACTCCTCCCTTTAATCATATCACAGTCAACAGCAAAAGGGTGTGGTGGCTACAACTAATCACAGGGTGTGCAGCCGTCCTATTAAAGACTGGGTGGAATGTTCCATCACTCCGAAATCTAGGATTTCTATCTTTATCTAATTGTGTATGGTTGGATTAATTAAGTAAATCACATGTGCTAAAGCACAAAGAACATGAATACATTAATAAAAGGAATCCTGCAGAAATCCTGGACTGTGTTGGGCCCTTGTAGGACCCAGGTTCCTGTTCTATTATATGGAACAGTGGTTCTCAACTTTTTTAATCTGAGAGTTATCTGATTAGCTTCTAATGCTCATGGAGGTTGGGTTTGAGACCCAGAACATTTTGAACAAGGTGATACCATATGGTATGTGGCACAGTACATTTATATGTTTTAACTGCAGATAAGTTAATAAATGGTCCTTCTAAAACTGAGACTAGTGCTAATGGTATGTTTAAAGTGATAGGTTCTCCTTATCCCTCTTAGTTCCTGAGAAGCAGCAGATATGGTCTCAGGTGCTGGCTTTTATTTTTTTGCATAGTATCAGGCCTTTCTCCTTTTGCAAAATATAGAGATTAAAACAAACCATGTCCTTTAAAGGTATATGTGGCATCCTGCACAATGAAATAACTATTACTCCATCACATATATAGTTGTGAGCATGCGAGCTGTCGCTAACGCTTGCGGGCTCACACAGCAAGGAGAGGGTCTCAGTTGCTGGCAAGGAGCGCCGAAGGCGCTCCTTGCCAGCAACTGTGGACCTCGCAAAATTTGCGTAGTTACGAAAGGAAAAGACAAAACACGTGACGACCCATTACGACCTCGCAAAAATCGTCCGAAACCTGCGCACATGAAAACATGAAAAACACAATAAATACACACAACAAATACATAGGAAGAGGGGGCACCCAGGATGTCGAAAACTGAAGTTACACCTCAGTTTAACTCAAAATAAAAGAGTTTAGACACTCAAAAATCCTCTAAGCGAGAGAAAAAATGTCCGCCGAAAAAAAACGAAAACGAGGCTACAGTAGTTCAAAGACGCAAAACACCACCAAACACCTACGGATTTCCCGAAAAAGACGTACGAGATTTGAAAACAAGCACACAATCTGAGCAACCCCAAAAACATTACAAACACAATAAATACACACAACAAACACATAAAAAGCTTACCCACAGCAAGGTGGTGCACCAGGACCTCTGAGACCATCCATTAGAGACAAGGGCGGATCTACCGGTGGTGCAGGTGGTGCAGTGCACCAAAGCCCTCCTCTGGAGGGGCACAATGTTGTGCAATTTTTTTTTCTTTTGCATTTTTTTTTTCTGTAGTATAGGGCCCTCTGAGTGCCACCTACCCTGGCCCAATCCAACATGGCCTCCCTGGGCCTCCCCTGTGCCCCCTTGGCCGCACACACCCCAAACATGAAATCAGTGTGTGCCTGTTTAAAAAGAGCATTTCCACTGAAGCAACAATAGGTGGCAGTGTGGAGCAGTTCAGCACACTAGGGATGTGTATCAAGGAAGAGGTGAGAGATCAAGGGCTGAAAAGTACAGGGGATGGGTTATGTGAGGGTGAACTAAGGAGATAGGTATGGATGCTATGTGAGGTGGGAGCTGAGAGGAGTTGGGTGATGTGTGTGGGTGGCTGCTGACAAGGGCTGGGTGCTATGTAGGGATGGGTGCTAAGTGCGGTGGGTGCTGTGTTTGGGTGGATGTTGAAAGGGACTGGTCTGTCACTCCCCTTTCTCTCCCGATATCAAGAGAAGTTGTTTTACAGGGTGGACCATCCTTATCTCATAGCCTCGCTGCAAGAGTACGGCTTTGGCCCACAATTTGTGGGCTATATGAAAATGCTGTACGCCTCTGCAGAGCGTTTACTTAAAATCAATTGGTTCCTAACGGCACCTTTGGTATTTGGATAAGGAATATGTTAAGGATGTCCCTTGTCTGGACAGCTGTATGCACTGGCCATCAAACCTTTCCTCCTTCTGTTTAGGAAAAGGCTCACTGGGATGGTGCTGAAAGAGCCAGACATAGGCATTGTCCTTTCGGCCTACGCTGATGATGTGGCCCAAGACCTAGTTGATCTTGAGCTAGCAAAATAGTTCTAGGAGGTTTACTCTGCTGCCTCCTCTTCCCAGATCAACTGATCAAAAAGCACAGGCCTTTTAGAGGGTTCTTTTGGTGGACTCCTTGCCTTTAACATCTCATGGGAGACAGATGTCATCAAATATTTAGGAATCTACCTGTCCGCTGCAAACTTTTCCAACCCAGACAACTAGAAGGAGTTAGAGGACAGTGTCCTTACTCTACTGGGGCGATGGAGGGGTCTGGCAAACTGGAGGGGTCTGGCAAAAATGCTCTCCTTAAGGGGGCAGATTATCAATCAGCTAATGGCGTCTCAGATTTGGCACGGCTGATTTGTCCAACCGCCGAGTTTGTCAACAGTATCCATAGGAGCTTGCTAGATTTCCTCTGGATGGGAAGGCATTGGGCCTCTGCGGGTGTAGCCGGTCTGTCTCTGGCAGAGGGTGGAGAGGGTGTGTTATGCGTACGCTCCCAGCTGCACATCTTCTTAATACCTGCAGAGATACATGTACGCAGATCCCTCTCCGCAGTGGTGCACTGGCATCTAGTTTGTATCACCAGTTGCACAATATGGGGTATGACCGGCAATTATTTCTTATCAGGCCCGATGAGTTTGGGAGACACCTCTCGGTGTTGCCAGCATACTACCAGGAAACCCTCAAGGAATGGAGCCTTTGGGGATGATTTTTTTACGGAGACCCTTTTTTATAATCCAGGAGAGGCTCCAATATTGCAGTCCCCAGTATCATCCACCACCTTAGTCAAGCACAGATGACCCAAGTCAGGGATCTCCTGGACTATGAATATTCTGATTGGGTGTCGCCCCAAGAGTTTGTGCTCATCTGGGATATGTGACACCCAAGGTTCCAGAATGTGTGCTCCAGAAGATTAAGAATGCTATTTCCCCCAACTCTCGCACCTTCCTTCATGGGGCTTTGCAGGCCGGAGGACCACATGCACCTTCCAACACCCCCTTTATTCCTCTTTGGTTCCATGACCCACCAGGAACTTAAGTTGGAGAGTGCTCCATGGTGCACGGAGCACAAGAGAGTTTCTGGAGTATCTGAGAGTATTCATGGACTCACCGGCCACTTGTCCATTCTGTGGCAAGGGAGAGTCTGTGTTTCATATTTATTTTTGTTGCGCCAGACTGCAGCCCTCTTGTCACTCTTGAGGGGCCTCCTCCTGTAGTTTTGGCTGCATTTCTCCCCTCACAGTTTTATTTTTGGGCACCTAGTGTCCCGGGGCAATACAGCCAGGGACCTCCTGGTCAAACTGCTCCTGGCATTAGCCAAGCTAGCTATATATAAGTCCAGGAAGCAGTGTTTGGATGAGGGGGTTCCTCTGTCTTGTGAGGCCATGTTCCGGGCGCTGGTGCGCTCCTGTATCCGGGCAGAGTACCACCTGGCTTTGTCCACTGGGAGGTTGGATAAGTTTATCTCCCAGTGGGCTGTGGATGGTGAACTCTGCTCAGTATCCCCCCATTTGGATTCTTTTCCACTCTCCTGATTTAATTTTGTTTCATTTTACAGATTCCTTGTTGACATGATCCTCTCCACCATCAGGTAGGGTTGTAAGTAACATCAGATTGACTTTATAAAAAGGCAAATCAATGTCAACCCCTTTCTAAAATGCACTGTGTCCAGTTCTGAAGACCATATATATAGAAGGATTTTAACAAATTGGAAACATTTCAAAGGAGTGCAATTAAAATGGAACATTGCCTAAAAGATAAGACTTATCAGGAAAGACATCATGACCTGAATATGTATAGCTTAGAAGACAGAAAGGAGAGGAATGCTATGTATCTTCCAGAAAAAAATGACTGCAGGAATAAGAGGCTATAAATTAAAGCCATATCTATGTTTCATGGATTATGAATGCATCTATAGAGAAGAATCAGTAGTGTATGCAAAAAAAAATTTCATGCAAAAATACCAATCTAAATACAAATTCACCCTGATGTTTGCTAAATCTCGAGTTTGCAAGCAGTTGCTTTTGTGAGTTAAAACCCCAGAAAATCCCTGCTAAAATTAGCATAATTAATTTTGCCTAATCACAGACAGCTAATACATTTTAATACAATGTAACAATAAATGATGGCAGTTTGTTCAGGAAGGAATCATGCAGAAGGAAACAGGAAGAGTCAGACACTGATCTGTAGATCTCTGCATTTAACTGCTGCTGGCTTGAAGGTTAGTTAAGAATTACAATCCGTATTTGAATGCAGTGTTTCTATTGGTAGGTATCAGGTGCCTATGTAAGCAGCTCTAGGGTGTGGAAAAAAAGTTTTATTTAAAATAAAATAAATCTGTATGTGTATAGAATTACTCCATGTAATTTTTGTTTCTAATATAAGCAATATGTGTTAGATTAGATAAAGGTAAAAATAGGGAAACGTAGATATGCCTTTAAACTTGAAATTCAAGCATGCTTTAGATAATCCTTTACATTATAAATTAGCAAATCTGGTAAAGAGCTTTAGGGAAAGTACTATGTTCGTTTGATTTTAAGCTCAAAGACGAAACCTTCCATTCTTTTGCGCTACAGAATATTTTGGTGCATTACAAATAAAGAATAATAATAAATAAACATAAGGCTACCCTGAGTGCCAAAAGGAACATTTTAGGCAGATAGAATAGCCAGACTATTTGAGCCTTTTGGCTGTTTTTTTTTTTTTTTTTTTTTGGCGTTGTTCAGTGGTTTCCGATTCTCCATTACCTCATGGACCGTAACACACCAGAACATCTTTATGTCCCTGGTCATGTTGATCCACTTGGCATTCATTCAGAAATACTGGAGTGGATTGCCAGTTCTTTCTCCAGTGGACCACAGCATACAGCTCCTGGATTTCCTAGGGGGTCTCCCATCCAAGTACTGACCAGGGCCAACTCTGCTCGGCTTCAGGGTGGTATGACCTCTTGGTTCCCTGACTTGGAATCAAACCCAGGTTGTAGTGGTGAAAACACTGAATCCTAACCACTGCATTTACCCTTAACGGTATATGTAAATGAGGTGGGTTATGAATGCATCTAGTAGAATGCATCATAACCCACTTAGCAAAAACGTTTGCATAAAAACATGCAAATCATTTTTGCAATATAATAAAAAATGTGCTGGAGGTGATTTAGACACCCCCAGCAACTGCGATTTGCATAATGATATCTCATTTTTAATGAGATATCCATTATGCAGCTGCGGACTGAGCGCAGAGAGAGTGAGTGTCTGCCTGGGTGCATGTGTGTCTGTGTGCCTGCCTGGGTGAGTGAGTGTGTGTGTGCCTGCGTGTGTGTGTCTGTCTGCCAGAGTGAGTGAGTGTGTGCCTGCCTGAGTGTGTGTGTGTGCCTGCCTGAGTGTGTGAGTGTGTGCCTGCCTGAGTGAGTGCGTGCCTGAGTGAGTGCCTGCCTGAGTGAGTGCCTGCCTGAGTGAGTGCGTGCCTGAGTGTGTGCATGACTGAGTGAGTCCCTGAGTGAGTGCCTGATTGAGTGAGTGTGTGCCTACCTGAGTGTGTGCCTGCCTGAGTGCGTGCCTGCCTGAGTGTGTTCGTGCCTGGGTGTGTGTGTGCCTGCCTGAGTGAGTGCCTGAGTGTGTGCCTGAGTGAATGTGTGAGTGCCTGCCTGCCTGAGTGTGTGCCCGCCTGAGTGTGTGCCTGCCTGAGTGCCTGCCTGAGTGAGTGTCTGCCTGAATGTGTGTGTGAGTGCCGCCCTAAGTGTGTGCATGCCTGTCTGAGTGTGTGCATGCCTGCCTGAGTGTGTGTGTGTGTGTGCCTGAGTGAGTGCCTGACTGAGTGGGTGCATGCCTGAGTGAGTGCCTGACTGAGTGGGTGCATGCCTGCCTGAGTGCCTGAGTGAGTGTGTGCCTGAGTGAGTGAATGCGTACCTGCCTGAGTGTGTGAGCGCCTGCCTGAATGTGTGCTGCCTGAGTGTATGCCTGAGTGACTGCCTGAGTGAGTGAGAGTTCCTGACTGAGTGCCTACCTGAGTAAGTTCCTGCCCGTGTGAGTGTATGCCTACCTGAGTGAGAGCATGCCTGAATGAGTGCCTTAGTGTCTGCCTGAGTGTGTGCCTGCTTTAGAGTGTGAGTGTCCCTGCCTGAGTGTGTGCATGCCTGAGTTTGTGTGTGAGTGCCTGCCTGAATGTGTGCTGCCTGAGTGTGTGCCTGAGTGAGTGCCTGAGTGAGAGAGAGCTCGTGACTGAGTGCCTACCTGAGTGAGTTCCTGCCTGTGTGAGTGTGTGCCTGCCTGCGTGAGTGCGTGCCTGAGTGAGTGCGTGCCTGAGTGAGTGTGTGCCTGAGTGTGTGCATGCCTGAGTGAGTGCCTGATTGAGTGAGTGTGTGCCTGCCTGAGTGTGTGCCTGCCTGAGTGTGTGCGTGCCTGCCAGAGTGTGTGACTGCCTGAGTGTGTGAGTGCCTGCCTGAATGTGTGCTGCCTGAGTGTATGCCTGAGTGACTGCCTGAGTGAGTGAGAGTTCCTGACTGAGTGCCTACCTGAGTGAGTTCCTGCCCGTGTGAGTGTATGCCTACCTGAGTGAGTGCATGCCTGAATGAGTGCCTTAGTGTCTGCCTGAGTGTGTGCCTGCTTTAGTGTGTGAGTGTGAGTGTGCCTGCCTGAGTGTGTGCATGCCTGAGTGTGTGAGTGTGTGAGTGCCTGCCTGAATGTGTGCTGCCTGAGTGTGTGCCTGAGTGAGTGCCTGAGTGAGAGAGAGCTCCTGACTGAGTGCCTACCTGAGTGAGTTCCTGCCTGTGTGAGTGTGTGCATGCCTGAGTGAGTGCCTGAGTGAGTGCCTGATTGAGTGAGTGTGTGCCTGCCTGAGTGTGTGCCTGCCTGAGTGTGTGCGTGCCTGCCAGAGTGTGTGACTGCCTGAGTGTGTGAGTGCCTGCCTGAATGTGTGCTGCCTGAGTGTATGCCTGAGTGAGAGAGAGCTCCTGACTGAGTGCCTACCTGAGTGAGTTCCTGCCTGTGTGAGTGTGTGCATGCCTGAGTGAGTGCCTGAGTGAGTGCCTGATTGAGTGAGTGTGTGCCTGCCTGAGTGTGTGCCTGCCTGAGTGTGTGCCTGCCTGAGTGAGTGTCTGCCTGAGTGTGTGAGTGCCGCCCTAAGTGTGTGCATGCCTGTCTGAGTGTGTGAGTGCCTGAGTGAGTGCGTGCCTGAGTGAGTGCCTGCTTGAGTGAGTGCCTGCCTGAGTGAGTGCGTGCCTGAGCGTGTGCATGCCTGAGTGAGTCCCTGAGTGAGTGCCTGATTGAGTGTGTGCCTGCCTGAGTGCGTGCCTGCCTGAGTGTGTTCGTGCCTGGGTGTGTGTGTGTCTGCCTGAGTGAGTGCCTGAGTGTGTGCCTGAGTGAGTGTGTGAGTGCCTGCCTGCCTGAGTGTGTGCCCACCTGAGTGTGTGCCTGCCTGAGTGAGTGTCTGCCTGAATGTGTGTGTGAGTGCCGCCCTAAGTGTGTGCATGCCTGTCTGAGTGTTTGCATGCCTGCCTGAGTGTGTGTGTGTGCCTGAGTGAGTGCCTGACTGAGTGGGTGCATGCCTGAGTGAGTGCCTGAGTGAGTGTGTGTCTGAGTGAGTGAATGCGTACCTGCCTGAGTGAGTGCGTGCCTGCCAGAGTGTGTGACTGCCTGAGTGTGTGAGTGCCTGCCTGAATGTGTGCTGCCTGAGTGTATGCCTGAGTGACTGCCTGAGTGAGTGAGAGTTCCTGACTGAGTGCCTACCTGAGTGAGTTCCTGCCCGTGTGAGTGTATGCCTACCTGAGTGAGTGCATGCCTGAATGAGTGCCTTAGTGTCTGCCTGAGTGTGTGCCTGCTTTAGTGTGTGAGTGTGCCTGCCTGAGTGTGTGCATGCCTGAGTGTGTGAGTGTGTGAGTGCCTGCCTGAATGTGTGCTGCCTGAGTGTGTGCCTGAGTGAGTGTCTGAGTGAGAGAGAGCTCCTGACTGAATGCCTACCTGAGCGAGTTCCTGCCTGTGTGAGTGTGTGCCTGCCTGCGTGAGTGCGTGCCTGAGTGAGTGCATGCCTGAGTGTGTGCATGCCTGAGTGAGTGCCTGAGTGAGTGCCTGATTGAGTGAGTGTGTGCCTGCCTGAGTGAGTGTCTGCCAGAGTGTGTGAGTGCCGCCCTAAGTGTGTGCATGCCTGTCTGAGTGTGTGCATGCCTGTCTGAGTGTGTGCGTGCCTGAGTGAGTGCCTGTCTGAGTGTGTGCATGCCTGCCTGAGTGCCTGAGGGAGTGTGGGCCTGAGTGAGTGAATGTGTACCTGCCTGAAAGAGTGTGTGCCTGCCTGAGTGAGTGTGTGCCTGCCTGAGTAGGTGTCTGCCTGAGTGTGTGTGAGTGCCGCCCTAAGTGTGTGCATGCCTGTATGAGTGTGTGCATGTCTGCCTGAGAATATGAGTGCCTGAGTGATGGCTGAGTGAGTGTGTGCCTGCCTGAGTGTGTGAGTGCCTGCCTGAGTGTGTACTGCCTGAGTGCCTGAGTGAGTGAGAGTTCCTGACTGAGTGCCTACCTGAGTGAGTGCCTGCCTGGGTGTGTGCCTGAGTGAGTGCATGTCTGAGTGAGTGCATGCCTGAGTGAGTGAATGCGTACCTGCCTGAGTGAGTGCGTGTCTGAATGAGTACCTGAATGTGTGCCTCTGTGCCTGCCTGAGTGTGGGCCTGCTTTAGTGTGTGAGTATGCCTGCCTGAGTGTGTGCATGCCTGAGTGTGTGTGAGTGTGTGAGTGCCTGCCTGAGTGTGTGCCTGAGTGAGTGCCTGAGTGAGTGAGAGTTCCTGACTGAGTGCCTACCTGAGTGAGTTTCTGCCTGAGTGTGTGAGTGTGTGCCTACCTGAGTGAGTGCCTGCCTGAGTAAGAGCGTGCCTGAGTGAGTGCATGTCTGAATGTGTGCATGCCTGAGTGAGTGCCTGATTGAGTGAGTGAGTGCGTGCCTGCCTGAGTGCGTGCCTGTCTGAGTGTGTTTGTGCATGAGTGTGTTTGTGCCTGAGTGTGTGTGTGTGCCTGCCTGAGTGTGTGCCTGAGTGAGTGTGTGCCTGCCTGAGTGAGTGAGTGTGTGCATGCCTGCCTGAGTGTGTGCATGCCTGCCTGAGTGTGTGAGTGCCTACCTGCCTGAGTGCCTGTCTGAGTGTGTGAGTGCCTGCCTGAGTGAGTGCCTGCCTGAGTGAGTAGGTGCATGAGTGCCTGCCTGAGTGAGTGCCTGCATGAGTGAGTACCTGCCTGAGTGTGTGAGTGCCCACCTGAGTGCCTGCCTGAGTGCCCGCCTGAGTGAGTGCCCGCCTGAGTGAGTGCCCGCCTGAGTTAGTGTGCCTGCCTGAGTGTGTGTGTGTGTGTGTGTGTGCCTGCCGAGTGTGCGTGTCTGAGTGAGTGAGTGCCTGTCTGAGTGTGTGTGCCTGCCTGTGTGTGTGTCTGTATGTGTGTGTGTCTGTGTGAGTGAGTGTGTCTGTAAGTGTCTGTGTGAGTGAGTGTCTGTGTGAGTAAATGTCTATGTCCGTCTGTGTGAGTGTGTGCCTGTGTGAGTGTGTGTGTCTTGTGAGTGTGTGTCTGTGAGTGTGTGTGTCTCAGTGAGTGTGTGTGCAGTGAGTGTGCGTGTCTCTGTGAGTGAGTGTGTGCGTGTCTCTGTGAGTGAGAGTGATTCTGTCTGTGTGTGGGGAAGTCACAGGGCAATTCTGTGAGGCTGGGGGAGGTCATGGGGCAATTCTAAGAGGATGGGGTAGGTGATGGGGCAATTCTCTGAGACTGGGGGGCAATTCACTGGGGCTTGAGCAGGTCACAGGGCAATTCTACGGGGCTGGGGGGCAATTCACTGGGGCAAGGGGGCAATTCTCTGGGGCTGGGGGAGGAGGGCAATTCTATGGCACTGGGGGGAAATTCACTGGGGCTGGGGGGGCAATTTTCTGGGGCTGGGGGGCAATTTTCTGGGGCTGGGGGGCAATTCTCTGGGGTTGGGCGCAATTCACTGGGGTTGGGGGGTTATTCTATGGGGTTGGTGGAGGTTATGGGGCAATTCCCTGTTGTTGAGGGGCAATTCTCTGGGGTTGGTGGAGGTCACAGGGCAATTCTCTGGGGCTGGTGGAGATGATGGGGCAATGGGTCTGTCTTCTCTGGGTCTGTGAGGCAATTCTCTGGGGCTGTGGTGCAATTCTCTGGGGCTGGGGGACAATTCTATTGGATTGGTGGAGGTCATGGGTAAATTCTCTGTGGCTGGAGAGCAATTCTCTGTGGCTGGGGTGCAATTCTCTGCGATTGGGTGGCAAGTCTCTGGGGTTGGTAGAGGTCATGGGGCAATTATCTGGGGTTGGGGGGCAATTCTCTGGGGCTAGGGGTAATTCTCTGGGGTTGATGGAGGACATGGAGCAATTATCTGGGGCTGGGCGAGGTGATGGGGCAATTCTCTGGGGTTGATGGAGGTCATGGGGCAATTATCTGGGGTTGGGGGGGCAATTTTTTGAGGATGGGGCAATTCTCTGTGGTTGGTGGAGGTCACGGGTAAATTCTCTGGGGCTGGGGGCAATTCTCTGGGGTTGGTGGAGGTCATGGGGCAATTCTCTTGGGGCTGTGGGGCAATTTTCTGGGGCTGGGGGCAATTATCTGGGGTTAGGGGGCAATTCTCTGGGGCTATGGGGCAATTCTCTGGGGTTGATGGAGGGCATGGGGCAATTATCTGGGGCTGGGGGAGGGATGGGGCAATTCTCTGGGGATGGTCTAGGTCACTGGGCAATTATCTGGGGTTGGGGGGCAATTCTCTGGGGCTGGGGGCATTCTCTGGGGTGTGTGGAGTTCATGGGGCAATTCTCTGGGGTTTGGGGCAATTCTCTGTGGCTGATGGAGGTCACGGGTAAATGCTCTGTGGCTGGCGGTCAATTCTCTGGAGTTGGGGGCAATTATGTGGGGTTAATGGAGGTCATGGGGCAATTATCTGCAGTTGGGGCAATTCTCTGGGACTGGGGGAAATTCTCTGGGGTTGGTGGAGGACACAGAACAATTATCTGGGGCTGGGGGCAATTCTCTGGGGTTGGGGGGCAATTCTCTGTAGTTGGTGGAGGTCATGGGGCAATTCTCTGCAATTGAGGCAATTCTCTGGGGATGGTGGAGGTCATGGGTAAATTATCTGGGGGGCAATTCTCTGGCATTGGGGCAATTCTCTGGGGTTTGTGGAGGTCACGGGTAAATTCTCTGGGGCTGGGGGCAATTCTCTGGGTTGTGGCAATTATCTGTAGTTAGTGGAGGTCATGGGGCAATTCTCTGTGGTTGGGGCAATTCCCTGGGGCTGGTGGAGGTCATGGGTAAATTATCTGGGGGGCGATTCTCTGGCATTGGGGCAATTCTCTGGGGTTTGTGGAGGTGATGGGGCAATTCTCTGGAGTTGGGGGCAATTTTCTGAGGTTGTAGCAATTCTCTGGGGTTTGTGGAGGTCACGGGTAAATTCTCTAGGGCTGGGGGCAATTTTCTGGGTTGTGGCAATTATCTGGGGTTGGTGGAAGTCATGGGGCAATTCTCTGGCACTGTGGGGCAATTTTCTGGGGCTGGGGGCAATTTTCTGGGGCTGGGGGGCAATTCTCTGGGGTTGGTGGAGGTCACAGGTAAATTCTCTGGGTTTGGGGGGCAATTCTCTGGGGCAGGGGGGAAATTATCTGAGCTTGGTGGAGGTCACAGGGCAATTCTCTGGGGCTGTGGGCAATTCTCTGAGGTTGGGGGCAATTATCTGGGGTTGGTGGAGGTCACATGGCAATTCTCTGGGGGTGGTGGAGGTGACAGGGCAATTCTGTGGGGCAATTCTCTGGAGCTGGGGGCAATTCACTGGAGCTGGGGAAGGTCATGGGGCAATTCTATGGGGTTGGGGGGCAATTATCTGGGGCTGGTGAAGGTCACGGGGCAATTCTCTGAAGCTGGGGGCAGTATCACCTGGGATGTAGATAAAACAATCAGTGAATGAAGGGACAGAAATCTAAAGGGAAGGAAAGTGTCTGACATCATGTGACTTCCCACAGTAGGGAAGACTTCAGGTGATAACTGAGCATGTCTGCAAAATCCCCCAGGCAAAAAAGAAACATTGTATAAGATATGCTAATTATCCCTGGGAATTTCTGGGTGTGTCAACAATTGTTTTAATACACTACTAATTCTCCTCTATCAGATGCATTAATAATCCAGCTCACTTACACATCTTTTTAAATCTACATTACTGTACTTAATCAGGATAATCTAACAGGATACAAAATTCAAGTCTGCACTAGTTTATATTTTATTTTTGGGAAGCTCTGAAGTCAGGAAATCTATATTTATAGGAAATTGATTTTTGTTTTCTTAATGAAATCTTACTCAAGAAGCGTATATAATGACAGGATCTGTTCTTTCCCGTGGTAAGTGTCTGGATAAATAATGAGAGGAGGGATGTTCTTTTATATTCTAGTGACTAATCTCTCTTGGCACACTCTAGGATGCCTGTTAGTCACCCCTTTTATTTAGCCTCTTCCGGCTGGGTGTTCAGCGCACACTCGCCGCTCTATTGCCAGTATCTGGTCTATCCTTTGTTTTGCAGTATAGGCAGCATATTGTACATCTTACAATGCGTATACAAATGACATTTTGTGCTATGTCTAATATTCTGTGTAAAAATAAGAGTCGCCTATTTTATCAACCTTTGGTAGAAACCATTTGGATTGTAAGTTTGCAAGTTTTCAATCATGTGCCGGTGCTTTGGAAACAAGCTCTATGGACGTTTGATATTAAGCTCAAACTCAGAGCCCTCCATTCTTTATAATGTGTTAATGTTATTTTAGCCTTGTATATAACCCCTGTATAGCGCTACGGGATATGTCGGCACGTTAGCTTTTCAATTTTATAACAATTACAATTATTAACAATTATATTCAACTTTGTCTTACTTGGGAAAAAATAGCTTTTTCCTAAGCGGATTACTTGGGGCCATATTCAATTGAGCGAGTTTGAGATCCGAAAGCCCGTAAGTGAGCTCCCAAGCTATTTTGCTATTCAATTGGCGTCTTTTTGCGGGCTCGGAACGGCTTACGAGTTACGGCCTTGAAAAACTGGCACCAAACTCGTAATTTACAGCCTCCAGAAGCCTTTGATCTGTCACTTCGCAAATCGCTATTCAATTGCTACGATTCCTCAAGCCCGCAAATGTTTTCACACCCGTAAACAGCAATTGGAGGAGAAAATCCTACGAGTGCTAGAGAGGACACGCAAGGAGGTTAAACACCTATTCGTAGCACTGTAAATGCTAATCAAAAATCACTACTGCACTGTAAATAACGGGGAAAGCGATGACAGACATTAGAATTAATTGCACAACAGTCTCAAGCCCGCAAATTGCCAGGAAATAAAATTATTTTTAATGTGTTATTTCAGAGTTAAGTCGACCTCGGGTATCAATGAGTTAATACATATCAGGCCACCCATATGAACTAGAACAGTATTGGCAATAATTTTCATAGTTCTTTATTTTGAGTGTTTTGCAAGTCTGATCGCATATTGGACGCCCGAACCTAATTGATTGACATGTAACCTAGATATTTTACTGACGTAATAATGACAGTCTCATTTTCTATTGGGCGATTTGAAATGGGCGGTTACGTGCTTGCTTAATTAATCATGTTCCCGCCCTGAAGTGCTCCGAACCAGTGCATGGTTTACGGTTTTGGCTTGGGGCTCGTAACTTGCGCCCCTGCTCAATTAAATAGCATAACAATCGGAGACCAACACCCGCAGACATTAGGCCGTCTGCGATCGAGTTGCGGGCTTGCAATTGAATATGGCCCTTTGTTTTTAATATGCGGGAATTGAAATGTAGATACTTTGATTACAAATTCTGATATTATTATTATTATTTAAAGGGTTTGGGTGATATTGTTTTAAAAACAGATATACAATAACATGGGACATGCCTCATAGTGCTTGCTTTCATTTATTAAATGCACATTCTGTATTATGTACCAGTTAGATGGATAAGCATAATAATGTATAGCAAAAATCTCATCTGGTTGAATAAAAAGCCGATAACTAATATACTGTTTATAACATAAATTGTCTTTTAGTGCCATCTAGGGGTAACTCTTAGTGGAAATGACTAGAAACATATTTAACTGCAGATAACATAGCACCATCTACATTGGCCCCTATTTAATTGTCCAAATTGCAATTACATGAGCCCGTAAAGGAGCCCGTAAATGTTACTGGTATTCAATTGGCTACTTTTAGCTAATCGCATTCCACTTGCGAGTTACAGACTCAAATTCGCTGCGGCTGTTAAAAATGTGACTCTGTCCTATATAATGCTTTGATGTTTTAAGCCCGTAAATGTTACCAGTGCTATAGATGCAGAATCCATATTCAATTACAAAAATTCAACAAGCCCGCAAATTAATTGCCTGCAAACCCGTAAATGGCGAATGTATCAAAAAATTATTCAAGTAGTGGAGAGGACTCGCAAGTGGGTTAAACACCGGTTCGAAATACTGCAAAAGCAAATAAACACAGAATACTGTACTTAAAAATACTGGGAAAGTGATGAAAGCCATTAGAATTAATTCCACAACAGTCTCAAGCGCGCAAATGTGCAATAAAAATATATATATTTTTTTTAAAGTTTTATTTCCGTGATATATCGATCCCGGGTATCAAGGAGTTAATACATATCATGGAACGCCTATAGACTAGAACAGTTGCTTTAATGATTTTTATTGATTTCTACATTTCTGGATTGCAAGTCTGATTGCAGATCGGACTTCTAAACCCTAACTGATTGTGGTTTAAACTCCATGTTTTACTAACGTCATGATGACGGTCTCATTTACTATTGGCTCTGTCTAAACTGTAACCTACAAGCTTGCTTAATTGACAACGATCATGCCCTAAAAAAGCTACTTACGGGTTCATGGTTTGCGTGTGGACGCATTGAGCCAGTAATGGCGGCCTTGAGTCAATTAAATACATCTATACATGTAACACATTTCTAACCAGCAGACACATGGTTGTGTACACATAAAAATATATATAAATAAAAATAAATAAATATATATAGATGGGGTGATAGACTTTAGAAATGTGACATATATGACAATTTGCTACTTTAGTTTATAATATAATAACATACATATTTTTATTTTTTCAAAAACCTTCTCATTTAAGCATGTTTCCGCTCATTTAAATATATTTTGTACAGCAGTGTAACCAATGTATACTATAAGAGACTGGGTTGGGACAAAATTAAAATGACCACTCAAATCCAATATTTATAGTATTTATATATTTGTTCTTTACTTTTCTAAAAAAAATGCCTCTAATCAACTCTATTTCTTCATAATAAAATACTCTAGATATCATATGTCAGTGATAAAAAAAACATGTAATGATCAGTATTAACAAGTTATATGAACCTATTTACAGCATATTTAGCCCAATAAAAGAGGTGATATTTGCCACACTGTGCAGGCGGACTGATGAACTTAGTGCTAGGGCTAATTGTATTTAATTATCTATTTACATATATTTGTACATAGCACCTTTAAGCAGCATCTTTACATAATGTGCACTTTTGACAAAAGTGGTGCAAATAGCATTAGTAGAAATGATAGGAAATAAGATATTTAATATAGGGCAGCCGTATTTGCTCTATCACAATATATATATATATATATATATATATATATATATATATATATATATATATATATATATATATATATAAATATATATATATATATATATATATATATATATATATATATATATATATATGATAAAATATATACCAAGAAACCTAAAATATCAGAGCTTACTCACTAGCACAGAAATACCTTTCCAGTATCTATGCTATTCTGCTGAGCCTTTTTTGTCTACTTGTGTGTCAGTCTGCTCCAGAGAATAACATGGGATGTGCAGTACACCAAAGGCTCCAATAAATTATTACCAAAATAATGAAATAATCCTGTTTTTCTCTATAAGAAAAGTTATATATTTATGTTGAACTTATTATTATTAGTCTGTTACGCAATACTGTTTTTTCTCTATGCTTTTTCTATAGAATAAAAATATTGTAAATACAAAAAAATAAAAAAAATCTGCTTAATTAAACTTTTGCAGCAGCCATTTCTTTTGTGATATTTAAATACATACTAGTTCTATGTGCACAGTGTTGGGAAATGTGTGGGGAAAGGCACATATGTTATTGTTGGTGGTCACGCAAATACATACAGGACAATTGGAACTAAGTTTAAATAAATATATTTAAAAATGAAATAATATATTGAAATATTTTATTAAGTGAAATAATACAAGAAGGCCTGCGCTGCTTTGTTAACTACTTGTTATTTCAAATTGGCTTTGTTACATTTTTCTTTTTGTTATCCATTTATTAATTATTTGTTATGACATTTATTTTCTTTTTGTAATTCATAAAATAATCTAAGATGCATTGTGGGCTCATTTACATGCCCTTGTCCAGTTTCCCAGAGTGCAGTGCAAACACTGACCAGGAAATATGCTTATAAAAATACTACTTTTTGCTGTAGTTTGTACTGTGGAGGGCTTCTCACACTCTTTTGCTCACCGAAAGCTAAATTAATTTGTGGGCAAAAAAAAAGAATTCCCATTTTCACGGATAGAAGGCTGCCAGTCAAGTTTTTTTCTTAATATACACACACTATATATATATATATATATATATATATATATATATATATATATATATACATATATATATACGTATAAAACTTCCGTTAAAAAAAAAATGCTCTGTGCTTCTTTAGAGCCTTAATCAATTGGTCAAATCGCAATTGAATGAGGCCCAATGAATGTTGTCTTTCTTGTTTTTCCAAATTTTTTCCCCATCTCTTTCTGTTTACTGTTTTTAGTTCATATTTGTATCAGTATCGCTTTTTGACTTGATAAAGAGAGGCATTATCTCTCGAAAGCTCGTCACTTTATTATGAATACGTTTGTCCAATAAAAAAGGTATCACTGTTCACTGCAATACTGTGATTATTCAAATATATATATATATATACACACACACACACACATAGATAAATATATATATTACTGGACAATCATAAATAGTACATATGTGTACAAATTTGAATGTCTAAAACAAGTTAAAAAACCTGCTTCCAGCTCAAAATTCAGAGAAAAACAGTTATTACACTGCATTCTGGGAAGGTGAGCAGGGACATGCAAATGTGCCCACAAACGCCTCTCTCTTCAATCCATAAACCATTTTAAACATGGCTTCCTTTAAGCTTATCCCCTCTGCATGACACCGCCTTTAAGCAAAGCCAAGGTTGGATTATATACAAGCTGGGAATCGTACCCACGAACAGCCGTTTCAAGGTTACTGGCTACCATCAGCGTGGGGGCAGAATCCCAGCTTGTGTTGTGGATCTTATGAGTAGGTAGTTCATCAAAACAATCATTCATGTAATATATGGTGGGCAAAAGAGCGAAGAAGTCCTCCACCGTTTAATAGTACAACTATAAGTAAATGTATTTTGGTTTAAAAAAATAGATATACTCCAAGATTATGTGAGCAGTCATAAAAAAAAAAATCTAATATAAATCTAATAAAAAGTGTTTGCTTCTCGTTGTTTTATTTTGACTGTGTTGCTAAGCAGTTTAACAAAGCATGAGTGGTGGGCCAGGGTCAGGGCCGTACCCATATTGAGCAGACAGCAGGCCATGAAACGTTCTCACCTCTGTGAGAGACAAACATTGCAAGGCCTTACCACTATGTTTGAAGTTGAATGGCTGTCAGCTTTTTTTTTTTTTTTGTAAATCATTCCTGGATGTGACGTCAGAGGACTGGAACACATTTGCAATTTAGCCCATTAGGAAAAAAAAAAAAAAGTGTGAAGTGTAAAAAACATGTGGTCTGAAATTCAGGTAGGAAACAATCCCATGAGGTAAATGCATTCAATGTGTCGGCGCCATTTTATGTGCTATTTCTTGCATTAAGCTGCCATCTGGTGTCCATTTTAGGAAATGCAGTTGCACTTTTAAGGTGGAATTGATGTATTAAATGTCACAAAAAAACAGCAGAAAACAGCTTTAAATCATTCCAAATAATAAATGGTATGTAATATAACTTCTTGATATACTTATATCTTCATTATAAATCATATATATCGTTTTAAATTTAAGTTTTGCATTTCTTGGCTATGATATGGCTTAGCACTACATAGTAAACATGGGCCAGTTTTATTAATTGAAAAGCATACTTAGATTATGGACGCATTCCATTATAAACATATTTATATTAACAAAAATAAATACATACAACAAAGGGGATTAGCTGTTCTACATTCGTTGGCATTCTTTGCATAAAAAAACATTGGCTCAAACAAAATGTCTCTGTTTAAGTGATCAGAGAGAAATCATTTCCCAGAAATACAGGTGCATGACACATTGCCGTGGTCCGAGATGTAAGTTTAATTTGCTTGAGTATCCAGAAAACCTAAGACAATGTCATGTTTTAGTAGAGGCTGCTTAGCAATTATTAACAACTTGATCGGTACAGTGTATGCCGAAAATGTGAAGTGTAACAAATCAGGTTCACTTGTCTGGCAAACTAGAAAGCAGATGCTGTACTTAAAATCAGAGGTTTATGCGCCATTATTATTGGAATTGAGTTATTGTTTTTAGGCAGGAAACAGCTGGGCTAAAACAAAATAAAACGCGCTGGACAAGTTTAATGGTGGGTGCGGGTGGGTTTATGGTGTTATAGGTTTGTAGATCTTATTGGATACCATCCAGAGTGTGTCAGATTAAAGTCGGTTTTGAGTACTAAAACAGTTGGATTCCAGGTTGTTCCTATATTACAATTACCAGGAAGCCGTGTTACAGGTGACAGAATTGTTTGAAATAAATTAAATTAAAACAAAGTGAGTAAATAATTCAACGGGTTCCCTGGTGGACCAGTGGTTAGGATTTGGTGCTTTCAACACTGCGACCTGGGTTCGATTCCAGTCAGGGAACCAAGAGGTGACACCACCATGGAGCCAAGCAGGCTTGGGCCTGGTCAGTTCTCGAATGGGAACCACCTGGAAATGCTGTGGCCTACTGAAGAAGGAATTGGCAACCCACTCCAGTATCTCTGCCATGAATACCAAGTGGATCAGCCTGCTGTGTTGTTGTTCCATGAGGTCACGGAGAGTCGGACACAACCAAACAATACAACATAGATGCAGGAAATGCCAGAAGGATACACTGGAAGAGGTGAACAACATCACTCTATAGATGGTTTTCCTCTTTTATGATTGGCTGGCTAAGCCTGCCCTAATCGTGTAATAATTATTCCCAGTTCTGGAAAAAAAGAATAATAATTAATGAGAATTAAATCAAAAGGGACATTAAAATAGGGCGTGGTCTAAATCAGGGGTGGTCAAGTTTGGACCTGGAGGGTCACACACATGCCTGGATTTGAGGATACCCCTGCTGCATACATTTGAGACTATCTCTTCTTCAGTCATTCTGATTGGCTCACCTGTGCCCATAAAGGAAATCCTTAAATCCAGTACCATGTGCAGCCCTCCAAGACCAAACTTGCCCCAAAATCATTTTCTGGTCTTGAAACCAGTGCATGTCTCTAAGACTTTATCTGTCATTCCTCAGGAGAGATGGGAGAGCCAACACTTTAATAATATGACTACCATTAATAACAGAGATAAATGTTCTCTTGAAATAAGTGCAAAAATAAAGGACAATTTAGTGGGCCACATGGATCATCTCCCTGTTACATATATTCTAGATCTCAAAGTCGGTACCCATGAGCACTGGGAGTTAAAAAAAACTGGTCCCCAGTCAAAAATGTTGAGATTTAGTCCAATAAATGGCAACAAATAGTAAGAAAGACTTTGTGATCTTGATATAGACAGTTTTTAGGATGGGGGGGGTGATAGAAACCTTTAAATACAATAAAGGGTTGAACAAAGTATGAGTGAAGTATCTTTCAGAAAAAGAGGTCATGATTTGAAGTGAGAGAGTAGAGGATTTAGGAGTAATGTGTGAAAGAATAATTATTGCATGAGATGGGTAGTAGATAAAGGGAACAGTTGTCTAGAAGAGGTGGTAAGGCCAATCACAGTAAATTAATTGGACATGCCTTTGATGCAATTTAAGGCTTTCTTGAGGATTTATTAAGGCATGGGTAGATAGAATGGGCAGATCAAATGTAGCCATGTTTTTACTTGCTGTCCAAATCTATTTCTTTACATTATACTTTTACTTATATTATACTTTTATTTATATGAAATTCGCTTCAAGATGAAGTAAATAGTTTAAAGGTCAAATTTTATCCAATTATCCTGAACATAATACTGTACATCTTTTGTGAGATAGTTCCTGTTTTTTGCCCGCCACCTCATAAACCTAACCCTAACAAAGTTGCAGGCAGATAACACTTTTTTTTTATCAGTTTGTATAGTTTATATTTTATAATAATGTAATTATGAATTAATAGGGACCAGTATACAGTCGCTTTGGGATTAAAATAGTTAAGCACAATGATGTAAGTAAGCACTTTATTTCCTTACTGTGTATCCCAGATAATGGGGACAGTGTATGAATATAAATGTCCGGGCAGCAGGTTGCTTATATAAATGAGCACTGTGCAGAGCTAAGAAAGGCTCAGTGTGTCTCTTTCCTAGAACTCCAGCTCTTCTCCTGTACTCACTCCAAGAATCTCAGATGATTTTTTTTTTCTTTAACTACCAAGAGCTGTGTTGCAACATATTACCAGGGGGCTTAATTCAGGGTGCAGATTATACAGGGGTTGTGAATGCCAAGTATAGCTGCCACTGAGTTCTGCCAAAAGCTATATATATATATATATATATATATATATATATATATATATATATATATATATATATATATATATATATATATATATATTGTAATGTATATATTCTAATAGATTCTCATGCCCATGTTACATCTTAACCAGTTTTGCTTCTGCCCTGATAAAGAGAGGGGTACCTCTTGAAAGCTTGTCACCGTAACAAAAATGTCTGTCCACTAATAATATGTCATTTTATACCGCCATACTCTGATAATTAATTTATATACTGGCCATTCACGGCTACTCCACTCTCCACTAATACTATATACACGTATATTGTTGTTGTTTAATCTTTAAGTTGTGTCTGACTCCCTGTGACCCTATGAACCGCATCATGCCTGGCATGTCTTGTGTCTGGTTGTGCCTATACATAAAGTTTCCATGGCAAACAAACTGGAGTGGGTTGCTAGTTATTTCTCCAGTGGACCACGATGTGTCTGACCTCTCTGCCATGATGCAATTTAGTAACCATACATGGTATAGCTTGTGTGTGTTTGTTTGTGTGTGTTTGTTTGTGTGTGTGTGTATATATATATATATATATATATATATATATTTATATAAGTATATATATATATATATATATATATATATATTTATATAAGTATATATATATATATTTATATAAGTATATATATATATATATATATATATATATATATATATATATATATATATATATATATATATATATATACACACACACACACACACACATTGGGATGCCTGAACTCTGCAGTTTTATGAGCCAGGTAATTCCCAGCAACTCCAATTCTACAAGTCAACACAGGCTATATAACATGTAGACTTTTACTGTTATCCAAAGCTATTATTTTTTTATTGACAATGTGAAAAACAGACCCATGCCCTCACCATATGCCACAGCTGTAACTGAACCTACATTGTATATGGCAATTCAAAAGCCTCCCACTGCTACTTTATTGCTCAAATAGTGTTCAGCATGCAAGATTTCTCTAATGTCTGAGGTAAATTAGTTTAGGACAGAGAGGTGACATGTTTGTGGCTTTGTTGTTTGGGGTCTGTGGGGGAGTTAGGACATGAACACACGTACAAGAAGCGGTATCTCTGTCATAGCAGACTGGGATTGTGCTGCACTGATATTAAACTAAAGCCAAGAAGTCTTTTTTTTTTTGCCTTTTCCCCTGCGCCCCCTCCCAGTCCTCATGATTGATTATTCTGGCCAGGGTCCAGGAGGGGCCTGGCTTAGTTCCTCCTTGACTACGCACAGATGAGATCACACACACTTCAAAAGCACAGGGGGCAGGGCTTACAGGAAGGCTTGCCGACAAAATCCCATAAATTTCCACACAGGGTGTCAGACTCCTGCAGAAATCCCCAAGCCATGCTCCAATCTGGATGCATAGAGTGAGCTGGATTGGAACAAAGTGCAGTGGCCACCTCTGCTGTGCAGATATTTACTGCAAAAGATTATAGGATTTTTTATTTCTTTTACAAATAGATCTGTAGCAAAGTTGTGCATCTTGCAGAGACATTTGCAGCACAGTTTGGTGCATCTGTAGCAAAGTTTGCAAAAGTGTTGCAAGTGCTAAGATTTTAAATTCCCTGCTGCATCTGATCCATCTGAGCTGAGGATGAGCTGTGTAAAGTATTTGCTGCCCTGGATGGTAGCCCTGCTGTATGCCTGGATTGCCCAGGGCAATATCATGGAGGAAGAGCTGGTGGTCCCTGTGAAAGTGGAGACAGATGCTGCCCAGGGGCCACTTGTGGGTGATAAGGTTGTGTACCACCTGGAGGTGTTTGGTGAGAGCCTGACTCTGGAACTAGAACCAGATCCCAGCTTCCTGGCCCCGGACTTCACCCTACAGTATGTGGGGAAACCCAAACCCCAAGCAGAAGGAGAGGCTGCTCCAGAGAATTTAGGTGATCTGGCCAAGTGCTTCTATTCCGGCTCTGTCAATGGAGATACATCATCCAGTGCTGCCCTGAGCCTCTGTGGTGGCATCAGGGGGGCATTTTACCACCGTGGAGAAGAATACTTAATTCAGCCCAGCAATCACACACTCACAATGGCTGGTTCAAACTCTGGCACCCCTCTGGTGCTGCACCTTGTCCGCAGGAAGAGTCGTGCCAAGGCCAAGTGTGGAGTGACCGACTCTGCCCCTCAAGAGGTGCAGCCAGATGAGCCACTGTCACAGAGAACCATGACACCCCCAGGTATGTCAGAGCTGTCAAGTAGGACTGCTGTGCAAAGCTTCTGTCCTAACCAGGGGTTTTTATGCAAAAAACTATAAAATCTTGAGTTTATCGCACATTTATAGATGTTCAGGTGTTGTATAAAACTACTTTTAAGAAGATTGTTTCATTTTACACACGTTTTAATTGAATCAGAACATTATGTTAATAGAAACCCAACCCTGTCCTTCAAAAAGTGTGTTTGGATCCTGGTCACATTTCATGAATGGGTTCTTTTCAGGCCAGTCCGGTGAGATCTATTCAGCTGGATATGTCGCAGGGGGCACAGTGCCCCCTGCTACTACATAAGAACACAGTGTGTGGCTGGGCTGCTGGAGTTTGTCTCGTTAAATGTCAGAGCATTTCTGGCACTGCAGACTCAAGCAGTTCAGTAACAGTGCAGGGTGCACACAACAGGTTAAACCGTGCAGGCTTAGAAATGATATCATTGCAAAACGCAAGCAGGTCTGGACTTGCATAGTCATACTTGGTTTTATGAAAAAGATTACAGAGCTTCTCCAAAGCACATATAGTCAACTTGTAAAACATAATTTTCCATTCATAAAAACGTGCAGCATGATAATAAGGGATTAAACAATCCGCACGTTTATTTAAGCCACCGGGCAAATGTGCAGATTTAGTTGCAAAATGCCTTGCAGGAGTGCAAATAGTTAAAGTCTTGGTGGTGCTCCTACTGCTGAAAGTGTTAGTGGTTTGAGTGAATGTCAGTACAAGGGTATAGTGTCTTGGAAAGGTACTGCGGTTTCAGGGTCAGAGATGCAGTCGGTCACTTGGCAGGAATCACAAGTCCTGTACTGTGATTACACGTGGAAGCCAGTGAGCGAATATCTACTGCCTTAATGCATAAAAGATGGGCAGTGACTCACATCTGCTCAAGGGAGCCAAATATGATTTTACTGTAGCAAAGGCGATTTGTAGCTTTGCCACAAAAACTAAACCCTACAGAACTTTTGTGTGATCTGAATATTGTGTATTAATATACGGAAGTCTTAATTTTTTGTTGTCTTTTTTTTTTTTTCTCTTATTTAGAATCAAGACACACAAGAAAAAAACGATTTGTCTCCAGTCCTCGCTATGTGGAAACCATGCTTGTTGCAGACCAATCCATGGCTGAGTTCCATGGCAGCAGTTTAAAACATTACCTCCTCACTCTCATGTCCGTAGCTGCCAAGTTGTATAAGCATCCCAGCATCCGAAATTCAATCAGTTTAGTAGTGGTGAAGATCTTAGTCATCTATGATGAACAAAAGGGACCTGACGTGACTTCAAATGCTGCCCTGACATTGAGAAACTTCTGCAGTTGGCAAAAGCAACACAATCCTCCCAGTGACCGGCACGCAGAACATTATGACACCGCAATCCTTTTTACAAGACAGGTAAGAAAATGTGACTTTAGACCAGGGAGTCTTATCTCATTCTAATGTTTCAGATAAGCTAAAACCTGTAGTTAGATTGTAAATCATGGCCGATCTGGCAACATAATCCCATAATGGTCAAAATTGTATTCAAATAAATTACTGCAGCTTTGGATAAAAATGTGTTTTCCTAGGATACCAAACAAAATTGCAAAGTTTTCATAAGTGAGGGCCTGCAGCCAGTGAGATATTTCCTGCCAAAGTTTTGTCCTTGATCTAATTAATAATGAAACTGCCTTTTTTTCCCTAAATAGGATCTTTGCGGTGCCCAGACATGTGATACACTTGGGATGGCCGACGTCGGAACAGTATGTGACCCAAGCCGTAGCTGTTCAATCATTGAGGATGATGGCTTGCAAGCTGCCTTCACAACAGCCCACGAATTAGGTACATACAACTCTACACAAGTCCAGTGGATGTAGCATAGGATCACTGCAGTCATACATGTAAAATATCATCATTTAAAAATAAGCAGTGTGTATTTAGAAAGTAAAATGTATAATACATCCTCTAATGTAAGTTTTTATATGCAATTATGCTGCTGTGCAGGCTACCATTTTGGTTTCCAGTCTAGTAAAGAAAACTTTTTGCCCTTTATCAAAAGACCATATAGAAGAAATTTCACCACAGTGATCCTTTAAGGCTGTACCCAAAAGTAAATTTCTCAGAAGCAAAAACTTCTGGTTTACTTAGAGATAACAGATGGGAAGCTTTAGAATTTAATGTTTTGACTGCAGCTGTGACCAGCTTTATTAGATTAGCACACAGGACACAGTAAAGTATACACTCTTAAGTGTTGACCTTTTATGATGAGGAAATACTTGGAAGTTGGTATGTTTGAAATGTTTGAAGTTGGTCATCTCTAAAGTTTACTTGTCTTCGAGAGCATTGTTGAGTTTAAGTAAGAGCTATACAGTGGAATGCGCAAAAGAAAGGCCATGACATACTTGCATACTTGAAGAATGTTTATTGCATTAATATTTAACTGTAAATGTCATTGTTTTAGGTCACGTTTTTAATATGCCCCATGACGAAGCAAGACAGTGTTCTGGCTACAACGTGGCAAATCAAGATTCTCACATGATGGCATCAATGTTGTCTAATTTGGATCGGCAAGAACCTTGGTCTTTGTGCAGTGCTTACATGATTACATCATTTTTGGACAACGGACATGGTAAGGATAACTGCCTAGTATGTTAATTCCAAAATCAGATCATAGCTAAAATAAATATGTTTTCTAGATAGAATTTATATGCACTGGGCATAGAGTCAACTAACTTAATACTAGTTAGCAGGCAAAACTTGCAAGGTTTTCAGTTTCTAATTGTTCCCACCAATATTTTTTTCCTCAGGAGAGTGCTTATTGGACAAACCCCACAGACCCATTCAACTACCCTCCGATCTCCCGGGAACACTGTATGATGCCAATAAGCAGTGCCAATTTACATTTGGAGATGAGTCCAGGCATTGTCCAGATGCAGCCAGCACGTGTACGACCTTGTGGTGCACTGGTTTCTCTGGAGGACAGCTCGTTTGCCAAACTAAACACTTTCCCTGGGCAGATGGAACCAGTTGTGGAGATGGCAAATGGTGTATTAATGGGAAGTGCATGGATCAGACAGATAGGAAACATTACGAGGTAGGAGTTCTTACTTTTATTTAAAAATGTTCTTTTTTTTAAATTGTTGTAATTTCTGTGTAAAAACCTAAAGCTTAATAATATAATGAAGTAATTTTGCCTAATTTGTAGTAATGATTTGGCAGTTGTCTTATCATAGTCCACGTTGTCATACTTCATTGTCTGTGGAGAATCATATAATTAATTAGTTTCTTATTTTAAATTTAGACTCCTGTCCATGGAGGCTGGGGATCCTGGGGCCAGTGGGGAGAATGCTCAAGAACCTGTGGTGGTGGTGTCCAGTATTCTTTAAGGGAATGTGACAACCCAGTTCCAAAGAATGGAGGAAAATACTGTGAAGGCAAACGAGTACAGTACCGATCATGCAACATTGAGGACTGCCCCGAAAATAATGGTAAGCAGTAGTCAAAATACACGATTTTGCAACCTATCCATCAGAAACAAATAGTGTTCAGTGGTCTAATCTATGTTATGCATTATTCACAGGCAAAACATTTAGAGAAGAGCAGTGTGAAGCACACAATGACCTCTCCAAGTCTCCATTTGGCAGTGGACCAGCAGTTGAATGGACACCTAAGTTTGCAGGAGTCTCGCCAAAAGATCGTTGCAAGCTGGTGTGCCGTGCCAAGGGCACAGGATATTTCTTTGTACTGAGTCCTAAGGTATGTTCAATAAAGTGATCTTCTATTTAAAACTATTAATATGCAGAGTGTCAAACTATTGTGGACTCTTTAAGAATAAATGTATTTATTGTAACTAATAATCCTTTTCAGTAAAAATATAGCAATCGATAGATTGCATATTACTAGGGTAAATCTAACTAAATTGTGACAGATAATAAGTTAAACAGTGTTTGTACCATAGTATTAATAAGTAATCTACCTCTGTTAGAAGCATATCTAGTGACTTTACACTTTAGTATGAACTGCAGATTACTTTATGTCTCAAATATTTATATCATTAATTCTAAAGTGTAAAAAAGAGATCACATGATGTATATGATTAAAAGATATCACAAGATACAGTATATGTTCTGTACTTTTGCGGTCAACTTTTTTTTCAGGATTTTTAACCATCTTCATCTGTGACTGTTTCATTAGGTTGTCGATGGGACCCCGTGTAGCCCCGATTCAACATCTGTCTGCATCCAAGGACAGTGCGTGAAAGCTGGTTGTGATCGTATAATTGGTTCAAGCAAGAAGTTTGACAAGTGTGGAGTTTGTGGTGGGAATGGATCAACTTGCAAGAAAGTCTCTGGCACCTTTACTAATGCGCGGTATGTTGGATATAGGATCTTATTATTTATTTATATAACTTTTTTAGATAAAAACCTGTACATGATTTGATTAGTACCCCAACCATTTATCAGGAAGCCAATGGCACATTTTGTATACATTTTAAATATTTTATTGAAACAAATTACAATAATTTACCTGATATCACATTAAAAAATGTTCTTGAATGAAATGTACAAAAAGCATAGAATATTAATATGTCAGAAGAAATTAAATTACTCTAAATGACATTGTTACTAGAGGGTAACTAAGAAAATCAAGCTTATATTTTAACTGGCTACAATGACTAAAGTTCAATAAATTAGTTACTAATTAAATTCTTCATAGCCATCCTTAATATGTAAAACACAAGGTTTCAGATTAATTGTGTGTTAAACTTTAAACTTTAGCACATGTTTTGTAGATGTGAAATGCTTTCCAAAACTTTAGATGAATTGACCTATAGAGTGTGTGTGTGTGTGTGTATATATATATATATATATATATATATATATATATATATATATATATATATATATATATAATTTTATACTATTAATCTTCTCAGAGTTTCCTTGTGTTTTATTGATTTTTTTTCTTTTTTTAATAACATTTTGCTCTTTTTCTTTATTTCAGACCTGGTTACTATGATGTTGTTACAATTCCTGTTGGCGCAACCAATATTGAAGTTAAACAACGTAGTAATAGGGGTTCAAGACATGATGGCAGCTTCTTAGCCATCAAAGCAGCTGATGGCTCTTATATCCTCAATGGTGATTACACCTTGTCAACTTTGGAGCAAGACATAACTCATAATGGCAATGTATTGAGGTACAGCGGCTCCTCTGCTTCATTAGAAAGGATCCGTAGCTTTAACCCTCTGAAGGAACCGATAACAATACAGGTTCTTACAGTGGGCGACTCACACCGCCTGAAAATCAAGTACATCTATTTTGTGAAGAAACCAGCCCAGTCAGAGAGGCTTCCCAATAAAAAGAAGGAATCTTTCAATGCAATAAAAGAAACAATTATGTCGGAATGGGTCATCGCGGAATGGGGCGAATGTTCAAAGACTTGTGGTTTGGGCTGGCAGAGAAGATCCGTAGAATGCAAAGATATACACGGTCAGTCCTCAACAGACTGCGCTAGTGAACTCAAACCAGATGACATTCAACCATGTGCGGACACTCCTTGTCCTCAGTGGCAGCTAGGAGATTGGTCTTCCTGTTCCAAGACATGTGGGAAGGGATTTAGAAAGAGACTTTTAAAATGCATTTCACATGAAGGTAGTAATTTGCCTCAGGACAACTGCGATCCTTTAAAAAAGCCTAAACATTTGATAGACTTTTGTACTGTTACCAACTGCAGTTAAAAAGCATTCAGCTACGAAAACGTATTGGTTTAGGTAAAAACCTTTGTGCTCTAGGCAGAAAGACAGAATGAGTATGTCCCATGTATAAACCTAAGGATGGAAGGGAACAGTGCAAATATGTAATGGTGCTCTTACACCATGAAAAATCTAATAACTATTGTAGGTTTTAAAGAATGGAAATTTAGTCTTACTACTAAATTCTTTTTGTTTATAGTCCCTGGGGCATTATTAGTTCCTTCCTTAGATGTCTGTGGCCAAATTAGGTATTAACAACAGACTTGTCTTCCAAATTTCCAGGACAGTATTGTGGGACCGGCCGATGTCTTTGTTTGAACTTGTATTTGGTCAGGGTTAACCTACCTCAGGAAGGGCAAAAACACGAGTAGAAGAGGAGCTTCAAAAGTTTATAATGGCTGCTATTGTATCGGTATATTTTTATAAAAATATATATAAAGCCATATTCTCACTTATTAAGTAGACAAAAAATCCAAACAAAATAATATTGGGCTACAATTGTGGTCAGACATGATCATTTTGCCTCCTGAACCCAAAATGTATTGACTTTATTTTACTCTCACCAAATTATTTGAGCTTTTGTTGGGTAGCCATAATAAATAATTATGTTGAGGCCAGTATGAGGATGTGATAAGATATATAAATTCTGTATTCAAAATATTATATCCAATGCGATATGGAGATAAAATGGTAGACAGTCCTGAGGGTAGCCGGCTTATCCACAGCTGTTCAGCCATGTGTCTGAGCCGGGTTACAGCCTGCTCGAGAATATGACTTTAGTCTGTATATAGTAAATGTACTTTATAAGTATTGGCTTTCTTCCCTTCTGTGAAAGGGGTATAGTTTTTTTTCTGAATACATATAAGGAACCTATTTATTTTTATACATCGTTTTGATTATATATTAAGTTATCGCTTTTTTTAAAAGTGCATATAAAAGAGTATTTATGCAGTATTATGTTATTAGAAATAATAAAAGAATACAATGAAATAATCTTGTTTGCTCTCTTGTTTTCCAGTTTCAAAGTAAATGCACGAGTAAATACTTATGTGTAGTACAGAGTACACATTATAAGTTTGCATACCATAACTAAGTATGCACTATGTTTAACTTGTGCGCACGTTCTTTACATTGGGAACAATAAGATATCTTCAAAGAAGTATAAGCGGTGTCAGTTATTTGAATCCAAGCCAAATAACTTTGATCTGGATGAAACAGCTGTTGTTTTTGTCCCAAGCTATTAACCTGTAAAAATGAGCATTGACTACTAATCGGAACATGAAACCAGGAATTGTACTTTTTAAATGAAAAAAAAATGTTTAGGAAATGCAATCGCTATAATTCAACTATGTTGTAATATGTGCAGGGGAACATCTGAAGAGATTTTCTGTACGCTCGTTAAATGCAAACCTGCAATTAACTGTACAGGCTCTAAAGGTAAATTTATGGTTATGGAAAATTGTTTTGAATAACATATATTAAATACATCTGTTAGATGCAAGAAGATCCTATTTCCATTATTTAGTAGACATCTAGATCAGTGGTTCACATCCTTAATCTTAAAGATACCAGTTGGAAATTAAGATTGGGAGCTATGCCTTCTTGAGCACCCAAGTACTAATCAGTAATGCCTTAATTTTGTAGGACTTACTTAAGTTTTATTTAAAAAAAAACACTTTCTGGCCTATTATTGTGCCTTAATCCCAAGGGGCCTCATTCAATTGCGATTTGGCCAATTGAATAGGGCTCTATATAAGCACAGAGCATATTTAATTTCAAGAAGTTTTTAGTTAGTGAAGACCTTGCGTTTGGATAGAAGTTTACTAACTAAAAACTTTTGTAAATAAAATATGCCGTGTGCTTATATAGAGCCCTATTCAATTGGCTAAATCACAATTGAATAAGGCCCAAGGTCTGGGAACCAGTACTCCAGATCAATGTTTCTTTGCTCCCATCTTCAAGAACTCCAAGGGCCTCATTCAATTGCGATTTGGCCAATCGAATAGGGCTCTAAATAAGCACATAGCATATATTTTTTTAAAGAAGTTTTTAGTTAGTGAAAAACTTGTTATTAAATAGATGTTTACTAACTAGAAACTTCTTTAAAAAATATGTTATGTGCTTATTTAGAGCCCTATTCAATTGGCTGAATTGCAATAGAATGAGGGCCCAAGTCTATATTTAAGGAAATCTCTGCCTGATCCCAATCTTGAGTTAATCTTGTGTAATTAAGTTTCCCTGATGTCCCAATAGTCTTAAAGGGAATTATACAGAATATATTTTATATAACACATTTCGTATCTACCTTCCAATGAAAAAAAAAATAATAACATGCTTAAGTATAGTAACAAAATAAAATTAATTAAATGTTAATCAATACTTTACAGTTAAATACTATGAGATGCAAAGTATTGGCCTTTGTCATCATTTCACACCATAAATTGAGCACACGTTTGGCAAGAAAACTGTATAACGTGGCATGTTCATTAAGTCAAAAATTGATACGTTGCCAATGTAAAATGCAATCCATTATGGAAACAGTTCTGTACGGCAGCCAAGTGCTGTGTGTGGGTAGTGAGGAGTGGAAAAGAATTGCAAAAGTCCCTTCTAGCTTTTCCTTATAAGTTGAACTGTTAGGAAAGTGTAGTTAACATTAGGAGGATTCTGACAGTTCTGGATAGTGAACGCTTCATATACATTACTATAATTAAATACACTAGTGGCCGACTCTTTTGAGAGTTAACAGAACTCTATGTAGCGACATAAACAGTCTGTGCGCCGTCGTACATACCCACTGCGCACATCTACATTGTATAAACATTACAGATAAATATTTATGAGCGCCGATTAACAATTTACGTGTTATAATCTATCTAAAGTGTATTTTCTCAGCGTTTTTTTTTTGCGGGGGGCTGTTCCTGCCATGTAAAAAAAAGCACTTGTGTTGTATAATTGCTGTCGAGCATGAGAATGCGATTTAGTTTGTCCGGGCTCTTTGAGAATCAATGGGGTGGTTCTAAGCAGGCCCCTTCGCCACCAAAGGCAATAATGTCCCGGACAAAATGACCACACATGATGGGTTTTGTCCTTCTGTATTACCAAAAAGTGTTTCAAGCCAATTGTTCAATAAGCGATTTCCATATGAAAAGAGCAGATACGAGGCAAGTTCCCAGTCTCCATAAAACTTTCAATTTGTCACGTCAGTTCTCTACGCATGAACCGGCACAATAAGGTCTCCAGTCACACGCCAGGATCGCATTCTACACAGTGTGAAATATGGCGTAGGTGAAAGGTTTCTGGCTGGGGATGCACACATAAAGACTTCACTTTTTATTTAAAAAAAAAAAAAGGGGGGGGGGGGCTTGAAAAAACGTGCAGTTTCGTCGCCACCCTGTGATCACGTTGGGAATTCCCATTCATATATTTTTTTAACTGTAACTTTACAACATAGGATTAATTGCAGTGTTTTTCATTACACAAGCGGTAGCAATTAAGTGTTTAATGAGCTATTATAAGGTCAAGAAAAGAAATACTCTTTGTTTTAGTTATATAAATATTGCACAAGGATGGCTAGGTTTATTGTAATCTGTCTGCACTATGGTGTGATTTGGAAATGTTATTTATAAGAATTGCATACCCCTATTACTGTTGTGAAATGATTCTAGGAGAGAGAACTGGTATAGGTGGGATTATGCTCATAAATTTTATTTATGGGTTAGAATGACTTATTTTAAACAAAGAGAATTAGATCAACCCTTTAACAAGTGAAAAAATATTTTATTTCAATTATATTCCTATTTTATTAAAATAAATATCAGGTGAGTCTAACTTTTCCTTGCCCAAATTTAATAAACATAAATCCCCTTTTTGGAAAGAAAGCAGCCCCCTCTCTCATAGGATTGGTCTCCATACACCTGGCCATTACTTGAACACCGCTAGTCAACAGTGATATTTGGTGGGGACCTGATGGCTCTGACGAGGCACAGGTATGCACCTATACCTAACATAAAAGAGTAGGTAGACCTGATTCAGTTGCCCAATTTGTCAATTTATACACACTTAAAATCACTCTTAATATTGCTACATATTCGGCAAATATTACTTATTGGCACTAGTGATGTCCCGAACAGTTCGCCGGAGAACTATTCGCTGCGATTTTCGCATGTTCGCGTCCGCCGCGAACGGCGAACACATGCGCTTTTCGGTTCGCCCCCTATACTTTATCATTGAGGAAACTTTGAATTTATTTTATTTTATAATTTTTTTTGTGTAATATATGCCTGCCTGCCAGCGTGTGTGTGTGACAGGCTAACACCTAACAGCTTATATTGTGCTTATTTTCACTACTCATACCTGGTGGTGTAACATACATTGAAAACAACCATTTTTTTCCTGTAATCTAATCTCAGTTGCCTGCCTGTGTCAGGCTCACAGCTTATATTGTGCTCAGTGACATAAAACAACACTTTTTTGACTGTAATAGATTGAATAGCATTTGCCTGCCTACAGGCGTGTGTGTGAAGCCTATTGCATCTACTCTGCCAACTTTTGCCAGTGCACAGTGACACTCATATCTGGTGGCACCTTAGATTGCACGCGCAGTGCCCTAAATTTGAAGTGGGAGGACCGACCAAGCATCTTTTTCCATGTCCCGCTTCCAAAAATCCATGCCATATACAAGTCCCCTGATAGTGGACGTAACAGAGATTAAACCGATAGGAATAGTACTACTTAACAGTACACACCTTATAATAACGCAGACAGAGGCAACGCGTATAATCTTCCATGCTGGGCAGTGGAAGCCCCCAGACTCTGACCTGTGTATAATCTTCCATGCTGGGCAGTGGAAGCCCCCAGACTCTGACCTGTGTATAATCTTCCATGCTGGGCAGTGGAAGCCCCCAGACTCTGGGAGTCTGAAGAAGAGGAGTCAGAGGAGGAAGGTGGCTTTGAGGAGGTGGAAGACCAAACACAGCAAGCGTCCCAGGGGGCTTGTTGTCACCTTTCGGGGACCCTTGGTGGCTGGGTGGAGGGAGAGACCTTCAATGACATCAGTGAGGACAAGGAACGGGACATGGCTAGTTTGGTATCCAACCTTGTGCAAATAAGGGGTTTGCGGTTGTGCAAAGGGACTGTTTGCGGTTGTTTGCGGTGCATTAAACGGGGAGATTGGTCTGTTACTGTGAAGCAGGTGTAACCCTTACACTACCTGATCGATACAACATCATACCTGATGTTTTAAAGCAGGTTATTCCAAACAATTTAGGAATATTAGGTGATTTATGCCCTTTATGGCTTAAAACCAGACTCTGCATCAACTATGTAATTGTCCGTGGGAGTTTTGCCATGGATCCCCCTCCGGCATGCCACAGTCCAGGTGTTAGTCCCCTTGAAACAACTTTCCCATCACTATTGTGGCCAGAAAGAGTGCCTGTGGGTTTTGAAATTCGCCTGCCCATTGAAGTCTATGGCGGTTCGCCAGGTTCGCCCGTTCGCAAACATTTGATGGAAGTTCAGGTCCGCTGTTCGCGAACCGAAAATTTGATGTTTGCGACATCACTAATTGGCACTAATGAAATCTTAAGTCAATAGAATGCATATAGATATTTATTAATAAAATACACCCAAAGCCAAATTTATGAGTTCAAGACATTTGCAAGGAGCTAATTGAATAAGGCTATATATGTACCTCTTTTAATTGAGGGATCCCATGGCCTTCTAATGGTCAAATGATTATTATAAAATAGATGATCCTCTGTACATCATGATATTTTGGGCTCTAGAAGACATGTCTTTCATCTTACCCTTAAAAAGGAGAATGTGACCTGTGATTTGAAAAAGGAGAGACATACTTGCACGGTTGTGAAATTATTAGCTGATTGCCATTGAGGTAGTGTCCAGTTAGATCCACTGGTCACAACAGATAACAGGTAGAAGTCCAGAGTCTGATAACTAGACAAGATTGAAATTGACACCACAGCCTTCCATCTCACTGACTCAAAAGCAGGACATTTCATCAAAAGATGCAACCATAGTTCTCCAGAACTACATTATGATTTATCCAACTGGGCATGGTCTTCTTCCTTATGACACTGTGAGAGTTAATTAATGGCTTTAGACAAAAGACCTTATAGAGACAATTAGATGCTTAAAACATTTAACTTTCCAGTTCAGTTATCTAACACTTCCAAGCAATTTTTAAAAATAATTTACATGTGCACTTTTCGGATCTGAAATGAGTTGGACCTATGCTGGGTCATGTTAGCATGCATTTGCAGTGTTACAGTAAGCACCGTTAGAAGAGTACTCCCTTTCAAACATGTGGTCCCAATGAAAGTTTGGCATTGAAAACTATCCCCCCTGGCTACCTGGACACCATACTGAGAACATAAGCAGCCCTTAATATTTTCATGCCTGCAGTAAGGAACCTACCGTGTCAGACAAAACCAATGTAACATATTACAAAATCATATAGAGCAGTGGGTCACCGGGCTACCTCTGGATCTTATGCTTCTCTTTGGTGGTCCATGACCTTCATTGTCGTACTCAAGAGCATGCCCATCTACTACATTCTACTTTATCCTTGCACTACACAGAATCTGCTTGTTTGCTCCAAAAAACACTTCCCTTCATTTACTATACTTCTTTTCACATTGTCACTAAACCCCAAAATACCCCCCACCACCCCACAAACACTATAATTTTCTATCTCCATGTTGAGAGTTTCATAATATAGACCCCCCACCACCACCACCACAACCCCCCCGCAAACACTATAATTTTCTATCTCCATGTTGAGAGTTTCATAATATAGACCATCCCCACCCCCCACAAACACTATAATTTTCTATCTCCATGTTGAGAGTTTCATAATATAGACCATCCCCACCCCCCACAAACACTATTGTTTTCTGTCTCCATGCTGAGAGTTCCATAATATAGACCCCCCACCACTACCCCCCGCAAACACTATAGCTTCCTATCTCCATGTTGAGAGTTTCATAATATAGACCACCACCCCACCCCCACAAACAATATACTTTTCTATCTCCATGCTGAGAGTTTCATAATATAGACCCCCACCCCCAGCCACTATAATTTTATATCTCCATGTTGAAAGTTTCATGATATAGACCCCCCACCACCACCACCCCCACCCCCACAAACACTATAATTTTCTATCTCCATGTTGAGAGTTTCATAATATAGATCTCAATCAACCAGAACAATAATTGAATACTGTACTTTAAATAAAAATGAAAAATTTGTAGGCTCAACAAATGCCAGGAGCCAGGCTGTGATGCCACAAAATGCATACAGGCATCTATATTTCATCGTCTGTATATCTCTGCAATTCAATATTACCTGGAAGCAGACAGGCATGAGTGAGCCAGGGCAGTGTTGGTGTTACATTTCCCGGGTTCAGCACCGCACCCTCCAGCCGAACGTACCTGTGTGTAAGTGAGGAGTGAAAGCTGCTGCTGCTTGAACAGTCCTCACTGACTAATGTACTTAGCAGAGCATCCTATGTGCAGCTAATCTAGGTCTCTTTTAATAGTAACTCTCAAGCAACCAGAAACTAAATTTAACTGGCATCTACCAATCCCTGTGGGTGCCGGATAACTGAGAGTCTACTGTATTGTGTTTCTAAGGGAATATCTGGTTAAAAACCATAATATAATCCCACTTGACCCAATGCACAGTATAAGATAATTATAATGAATCTGGAAGGACCTGGCCGTATGTAGGATGGATTCTGTTTCCTATTAGATTCTTTTCACCGTCTTCAATGCTGCAAATCAAATGAAAAAGCAGATGTGTTTCTGGCCTAGGGCAGCACAATTTCGGGGCGGAAGGCTGCCTGAAGATACAGTGCATAAAACCTAAACACGCCCTACATGAAGAAGACAAATAAACTATTGACAACATTTTCATTAATTATTTTATGAATTTCACTGTGGTAGTCCCCTGTATTTCTTATTCTTTTAAAATCCAATCTAGAAGCTGTGTCCTTGCATTTCTCCATATCATGGGTGAAGGAGTCAAAGAAAATCTGGGGGGATACCACATATAGAGTCTCATTCAATATGGAGGTTGCAACTTGATCGGAGTAGGACTTACGTCTGCGGGCCTGCTGCAAGTTAATGTGCTAAGCCAAAGCCAATTGAATAGCAGCATAAGTTACGGGCTCCATTTGCGAGCCTGGATCTCCCGAATGTCTCAATTGAATGTGGCTCCTAGTATAAAAATACAGCATATAATATAAAAATACCACCCCTCTGCTTCTCTACACATAAACACACACATTGAAAAATCTCCATGGGGAATGGTACCCCTCATCCCCGCTATATTTAGAATCATTTAATTTTTAGTTATTAATGGCAGTTTCAAATAAAAAATATGATGTATTAAGTAATGGGATTTTTCCGTAGTAATATCTCTAATATTAAAATAATTGCTTAAGGAATCCTAAAGTGACTATAATTCAGTAATTCATATCAAAGCCACAAAGTTACACTATATTTTATTTTTGAGCTTCATTTTCCATGGTATTTAAGGTATTTAGATATCTTCTGGGCACCAAGACGCATTCCTATACAGAATCCATGGTATCAGTAAACAGCTGTAGTAACTTAACTTTATACTCTATCAGCAACATTAAACCTTGAAACCTACATAATTGCTTTAAAAATTGCAGAGCAGGGTGACGGAGGGAATGTATTGTATCTAAGACGTACACTGCTAAGCAACCATGTTTTTAGGTCAATGTACCATACACAAATGGATTTTGTTAAATTTTTACTACTAATAAACATTATAGCACTTTAATTATTAGCCACATGAGAAAATATAGTGAGGGATGTCAATTATTTCCCTTTGCTTTGAAATGACCGTCTTAAATATGGTACAGTCCTCATGTTATCTTGGACTTTAGAGAAATGGCTATGTTTATACAACAAGCAAGGTCAAAGAACTTGGTTTCATGTTGAGGGAGCTTAGTTTGGACTTCAGAGACTTGTCTTAATCAGCAAATGACAAAATATTATTGCAATGTGAACCATTAATACTATAGTTCTTAAACTTTGTTATTCGTGGTATAGTATTCGTTTTCCATGAGGGATCGGGGCACACTGAAAAATTTAAGCTGGCAGATATAGGGGAGAATTTTTAAGAGAGAATTTATTCAGACGTGCACATTTGCAATAAGACTTCCAGATATCTACATGTGGGGCCGGGTGTAACGGAGCTGGAACACGCAGTCCAATATCTCCGCTGGTATACGGTAAAATACCCAAGAGGCACTACAGTTTCACCATCCCCGACCTCCCATATTGGACGACACACAATTTGGGAGTCAAATGAATACTGACTTTATTTTGTTATGTGCAGAAATATTTATACACATCTCTTCCCACAGGCAATCCACATCCCCCATAGTTGGCCACACAATACACATAGAGAGAACAATAGGTGAGTCACACCTCCCTGGCAACTTGATATAATCAGACAATGATTAAAACAGCCGTCTTTGTTCTTATCTGAGAATGAAAACACTTTATACAATCAACTCCCTTATCTCTGAAATCTCTGTAATAGGATTATCTATTAGCCTAGGTCTGCAATAGTCTGCTAATATTCTGCAGAGCATAAACCAACATACATATAATATAACAGTAGGATCATATTTTAACCAATAATTAAACAACCATAAAACAGGGTAAAACAGTGATGGGTTCCGTTACACCGGGCAATGTGGTATCTCTGTCAGACTGGAAGATTATGAGCCAATCTCATTATATCCAAACCATCCATTATCTCTTATAGTGTACTCTTTAACCAAAGTCCTCTATCTACCAAGTGGCAAATTAACATAGAGAAAATAGAAAAAGATAGAAAAAAAACACTTATTATTGGTAAGTTTCCCCAGTTGCTATGTGCCTCAGTTGCTGGCATGGAGCGCCTTGCCAGCAACTGCGGACCTCGCAAAATTTACGGACTTACGAGAAACAAATACGAGACGCAGAACTTAGAAAAAAAATCATTACGACTTCGCAAAAATACGACCTTACCGTCCGGAACCCGCGCACATGAAAACATTAAAAACACAATAAATACACAAAATAAATACATAAAAAGCTTACCTACAGCAAGGTGGGGCACCCAGGACCTCGGAAACTGAAGTTACACCTTAATTTAAGTAAAAATAGATGAGTTTAGACACCCGAAAATCCACTAAGAGAGAGAAAAAATGGCAGACGAAAAAAACGAAAACAAGGCTACAGCACTCTAAAGACGCAAACACCACCAAACAAATGTGGATTTTCCCCAAAACACGGACGCGAACCAAGAACAAGCACGCTAAATCAGCCACAGACGCGTACCACACATTAGGCGCCATTTTACAACACTAACACAATGTGGAAGTACACAGCTACCCTAACGGATTTGGCTCGCGCGCGCACACTATTACACTACACACTGCACACATTCATGACACTTACACAGCAGCTCCACAGAACTGATGCTGCAGCAACATCAAAACAGATTGCCAGCTCTTCTGCACAATGCTTCCTGCATATATTACTTCCAAATAGGTAAAGTATATTGATGTATTATTTTATTCATTATTTCATTAGCATTAGCAAAAAAAAACAATGCTCATAGCACACAAGCAACAACCTTGCAATGAGCGCCAAAAGGCACTCATTGCGAGCCACGTGATGAGCGCCGAAGGTGCTCAGCGAGAGGCTTGCAATGAGCGCTGAAGCATCTTGGAACACCAACAAAATTTACCGCCCTTACAATCTTATTGCCGTCATTTTTGACGGGCAAGTGGCTAGTAGACTCATAATGTTGAACTGTTGAATACTCATATAACCCAAAAAACAAGGGTAACAATAATATATCAATCTTGGTAAAGTCAATATTACCATATAGGTAAGTGATATACCCCCCTCTCCCAAAAAAAGGGGGGGGTATATAAAACATTAATCTTTATTGATGTGTTAAAACAATAATTCACTGTGACCACTGCAAATAAAAACAAAAAATATATTACAAATTTATGGATCCCAGCAATAGGGGGGAGCCAGGAGAATACTTTATATGCTGGGTAAATAAGATGTATATTAATTGAAATTATTTAAAAAAAAATCTATCTTCAATAAAATCCAAAATGTTGAGGCACACCAAGAGAAACTGGAGGCACAAGGTTTGAGAATCACTGCTACAGGACTTTATTTATGAATCAGTTGTAGTTTACCTCATGCAAGAAAAAAATCTCCAAATTGTATATATTCTGTCAGGCTCATATACCAAAGAGTCTGACAAAACCCACAGCTTAATTAATTCCAGAGTTTGCGATATTTTTTGACATGAAGTAACTGGAAACATTTCATAAATCCTCCTGAAATACATCTACCATAGTTTCCACTTACCATATAAACTAGGGACTCCATTCAATTCAAGCCTCGCAACTGGATCTCAGATGGCCGAATGTCTGCAAGTGAGTTGCGGGCTCCTGTTGGTCTCTGATTGCTATGCTATTCAATTGTTTAAAGCCGCAAGTTGCAGGCCCGAAGCCAAAAAAACTTAAACCATGCACTGGTTTGGAGCAGTTGAGGGCGGGAACATGATCAATTAAACAAGCCCGTAACCTCCCATTTCGAAGCAGCCAATAGGAAATGAGACTGTCAGAATTACGGCAGTAAAACATGGAATTTACATGTCATTCAATCAGGTTTGGGGTCCGATATCTGCAATCAGACTCACAAAACATGTAAATTAAAGAATTATGAAAATGAATGCCAATACTGTTCTAATCCATGTGGGTGGTGTGATATGTATTAATTTCCCTCAAGTGAAATACAGCAATTTTGTTTTCTATTTGCCTATTCAATTAAAGAAATAATCACTACAATTTGAACAAGAGACTCCATAGGAAAACATACAAATTATAGATAGCTCTACATATACACAGAATGTATTGTTTGAAAAATAATTTAAATCATCCATACCTGGAAGTGTGTCTGCCCTATGAACACTGATTACAGATTCTGAATAAAAAGGTGTGAATGTGAGGGAGGTTACCCAATGTAATCGTACATTTCATTTATATATAACCAGCTGATATATATGACCCCATATTTCTTTTATAAGAAATATTTATGTTTAAGGATCACTGGGGTCAAATATATGTTTTTATTTCTAAATGTTCTTCTGTTTAACTAAAAATATGAATGTGCAGAATGTTACAAGAAATCAAGAAAACGGATTATAATCTTTATATTTTGCTTAAGCGTTTTTTTCTTTGTTGCATTCATTCAATTTGTTATCTAGCTGGATGTTGTCTGCTACTTTCTGGGATGGGTGTGTCCTTGTAAACTAGTGAGTTTCCCTATAGCCCTGCTGAGATTATTGGCAGTTGTTACTGTCATTTTCCCATTGTGCAGACACAAACTTCCTGTACACTGAAAAGTTCCTCCCACCTCAGGAAGAGATCTCCTAATATAGCAGCATAAGTGCATATACAATATAATAAAAATGTGTTGTGTATTTTCAAGTGTAATTATTCACAACAGTAAGTTTTAAAATTATGACCACATCGCAGGCCTCGTAATGAGCGCCTTTTAAGCTCATTGCGAGTCTCTCCCCCTGTCTACTTCCTCTCCTTGTGTCTCATTTCCCCCCTCCTCTCCCTCCCTTGTGTCTCCTTTCCCCCTCCTCTCCCTCCCTTGTACCTCCTCCATCCTGTGTTTTTACCTTCCCCTCACTCCCGTGTCTCTAACCCCTCCACCGTGTCTCTTTCCCTCCTGTGTCTCTTTCCCCCCTCTCCCTACCATGCATCTCTTTCACCCTCCCCTGAATCTATTTCCCCCTCTCTATCCCCTGTGTCTGTTCCCCCCTGCCCTGTGTCTCTTTCCCCCCTGTTCCCCCTCCTCCTGTGTCTGATCCCCGCTTCCTCGTGTCTCTTACCACCCATTTGCCTCCCCTGTGTATCTTCCCCCTCCTCTCCCTCCCATGCATCTCTTTCCCCCTCCCATGTGTCTCTTTCTCCCCCTCTCCCTCTGTGTCTCTTTCCCTCTCCCTCTGTGTTTCTCCCCCTCCCTCTGTGTCTCTTCCCCCTTTCCCTCTGGGTCTCTTCCCCCCTTTCCCTCTCCCCCTGTGTCTCTTCCCCCCCATCTCTCCCCCCTCTCCCTCTGTGTCTCTTTCCCCCCTCTCCCTCCCATGCATCTCTTTCACCGTCCCCTGAATCTATTTGCCCCTCTCTCTCCCCTGTGTCTGTTCCCCCCTGCCCTGTGTCTCTTTCCCCCCTGCCCCCCCTCCTCCTGTGTCTGATCCCCCCTTCCTCGTGTCTCTTACCGCCCATTAGCCTCCCCTGTGTATCTTCCCCCCTCCTCTCCCTCCCATGCATCTCTTTCCCCCTCCCCTGTGTCTCTTTCTCTCCCTCTCCCTCTGTGTCTCTTTCCCCCTCCCTCTGTGTTTCTCCCCCCTCCCTCTGTGTCTCTTCCCCCTTTCCCTCTGGGTCTCTTCCCCCCTTTCCCTCTCCCCCTGTGTCTCTTCCCCCCCATCTCTTCCCCCTCTCCCTCTGTGTCCCTTTCCCCCCTCCCTCTGTGTCTCTTCCCCTCCTCCCTCTGTGTCTCTTCCCCCTTTCCCTCTGTGTCTCTTCCCCCTTTCTCCCTCTCCCTCTGTGTCTCTTCCCCCCTCCCTCTCCCCCTGTGTCTCTTCCACCCGTCTCTTTCCCCCCTCTCCCTCTGTGTCTCTTCCCTCTCCTTATGCGTCGCGCATGAGCAATGTGCATGTGCGCGGTACGTTTGCCTTTGCGATCGGATCGTTGTCAAACTGCGATTTGGCGCAAGCGTGATGACGAATCGTAGTTTGACAATTATAATATGTGATTTTGCAGGGAAGGGAGGAATACTGGATGAATGGGCATATTTAGGTTTTCTTCTTTACTAGGCCATTCATATTTGTGCATCCCCCCCGCCATGTGCCACTTGCAGCTTATCATTTCCCCTTTCTACATCTCAAATCATAGGTTGTGTGTTTATGTATATTTATGGCATGTTAGAAAGTACCAAGTATACTTACAGACAGAAATATCACAACATACAGATATTTCTGTGCACACATATACATAGAAACGTATTTCATCTTCACACATCCTGCCACCCAGTAGAAATGTGCTGCCATAAGCATGGATCTCGTGGGCCTAAGCAGAAACCCACTATAACTGGATACATATAGCATCTTTTACTACCACTACGACATTGGGATGCAACAGAAGAACAACTACAAGCAGGATAACTACCTCCTCAGACTCCAGGCAGACTAGCAGATCAAGGTGTAAGCATCCTTGACACAAGCAGCATCCTCTCCAAAACAGCTTCCATGCTCATGGAGTACATAGCAGTTAATGATGTTTCATACTTTCCAAACTTTATTGCTCCTTTAAGTTTAATTCCCCAAAGGAACATATATTAATTATGGAACTTGAGTGCGCTTTTAAAGTGATATCTTTGCTGTTTTGAAATGTCTTTTACATACCTCAATATGGTACCACTGACATTACTAGCATTTTCTATAGTAACAAAGAGCTCTCTCTCGTCAAAGAATTTGATGAATTGAGTGCTTGTAAAATGTGGCTTCTCACAATGCAACACTTGGTGGCCCAAAGCTTTGTTTAGCACAGAGAGACAGAGGTAAATAGCTGATAACAAAGACAGTCCAGCTGGCACCCTCTTTAAAATCAAGTGTGCAACTAGCAATCAACAGGACTCTTCCCAGATATTTTAACATCTGTATGCACATCTCTACGTGCCGTCCTAATATCTAAGGTAAACCAATTCTCATTAAGAAAACATTGGCTATGGGCTTGGAAAAAATGCCTCTGTAGTATTTGTTTGTCAGATCTGGTTTGAGCCGTTTCCTTATTAGTGTTATCGGAATATTCTTATCACAGGCAATCTCCAAGTAAAGAAAATAGAGGATCGGTAGATGCTGAACTAGATAAACAATCATGAGCTGAGATAACTGCTTTCTAGTAAAGTCCATAAGTTCATATCCATGACTTTAAAGTAAAGTAAAACATAATATTTTTGTTGCTAAGTCTTACTTATTTTCAAATTAAGTAAGGCCCAATTATTGCAGAAATCCAAAGTACCAACATATAAAAATGTAATCATAACTGGTTGTTGGTTTTTTAAATGATAGTCTCATCTGACTGAGAGTGAAAGTTTGGTATTTTAAGTATGCTATCTATACAGTTAAAGTCTGTGTCTGGGACCTTTGCTGTGTTACTTTAAGCAACTGAGACCTGAATTATGAGGAACACAATACAATAAAAAATAAATATTTTTAAAATCTGGATCTGATTATGAGCATAATTATGCAGGAAAAAAAATATTTGTAGACATATCTGCTCATCCCTGGAGGAATTCATGATAATATGGTGAAGGATGGTGGTATAAGGGGAGATTACATTTCTGCAGAAGAAAGGCTTGTAGTTATTCTTACAACAAGATGCCTGCTTTTGAATATGTGCGGGGGGTTAAAGGGAGTAGGTGTCAATTTCTAAGAGTTTTAATTATAACACATCCCTCTACCCTCTTCCCTCCCCCCTCCACTGATAGATAACCACCGCCCTCAGGTTCCAAGCAGGCAGAAAGTGTCCAGGCAAGTTGGAACTTGACCAGATGGAATCTTCCATATATTCAACAAATTATTAAATGTTATTTTCTTTGCCTATTTGTGGATTAGGGCATCTCTCCAATGGGGTATTATAATACAGTAGTGATAACAACACGTTTCCTGCAGAGAAAGTTGATAACATTGAAAAAAGTGAACCTTCCATGTAACTTACCCATTATCTAATGCACTAGGCTTTAATAAAGAGCAAGCATTATTTCCTATGCAACTCTCTTCCTAAATGGAAGAACCATTGGGGCCCTTTCCAGCGCCTTCACATCCTGGTGCATTGGTGGGATGGGGTTATGAACAAAATCATTTGAGGAGCCCCTCTCAGATTGGAAGAAAGATGTTTTGTTTTTATGTTGGGGACACCTGCATGTTATTTGTTGATACCAATCCAACCCCTAAGTTGTTACAGAGTGTTTACTGACTAGTTTGAATGTAGATTTCATTAACACCTTTGTGATTGTCCTGTTGTACTGAAGCCCCATATGCTGTTAACAGTGCTAAATGATAAAGGTAACCTCTGATTAGTTAGATTAATGTGCTAATAGACCTCTTGTGGACATTATGACAGCAGATATGCACCCTCCAAAAGGAAAACAATGCAAATTTACAAGGACAATTTCAAGAAAACTGCATTATTTCCAAAGTATATTGCAAAGTCATTTATCTTACTTTGGACAACAGCACAAGTACAAGCGTTCAGCTGTTCTAATGGACCTTCCTTTCAAATCATTATTCTCTCTTAAACCTTCACACTAATGGACAGAGACTGTTTCTGATTGAATGGCAGCATTATGAGCCTGGGCATTGCTCTAGATTTAATAAGTTGTCTAAAGGTACACTCTTCTCAACTTTCACAGACATCACCTAACAAGTATTACACATGTTTTAGAGAATGGGCAACCCAGTCTCCAGTGACGACATGTGGCTAACAGGGCTTGACAGTGTGACTAATGTAGGCAAAGCATGGATGCATAGGAGACAAGAAGAACACTTGAAGAGCTCCAGCAATTCTCACACTTTTCTTCACTTTTAAACACTGCATTTTTTTGTGCAACATCATAACATTTTGTAAGCCAAACAAGCCGTGTACCCAGAGGCAAAGATTATATCTCAAAGTCCTAGGCAGAGACAACAAACCAGGAACTTATATCAGAGCCAGCAGAGGCAATGCAGTGGATCTCTCAAAAGGATTAGTCCCAGATGGACAGAGTAAGCTAAGCCCCACAGAAATTGTGCACTGGACATTACCCAGGCTCTGACAGAGAGCATCCCCTTGCTCATATCCACAGTGAAGTTCACATGGCTAGTTTAGTGAACTTGGCTGGCAAAAATAGCATTCAAACAATATCAAAATGTTTGCATGTGGTGACTAATTACATTTTTCAGTCGTCACACCTGTAACTAAATTGCAAGACAGATTGACCAACCCTGCTCGAAAAGAATGTGCAAAAAGAACATACATAAATTTAATCTATCCCTTTTGCCCCCATAATTACTCGGAAGAAGGATTGGATTTCTAAAAACAAAGTAAATGACAACTTTGCTTATTACACATACCAACACACATTTTGGTGCCTCAAATGTTAGACCTGTTTCTGGATATATTTGACTTGCTGATTCCAAAAATGGCACCATTTTCCCCCTTACAAACTTTCCAGTCATTCTACACACAAGAAGCTCCTTTTGTAAGACTTACGAGAGTGGGAACTGCCAGGACAATCCCGCATAAGTTTCCAACAAAAGTCTGCCATTATGTGTGCATCCCATCTTCCTTGGTATCTGGCTTTCATTGTTTTTGTGTCTGGTTGAAATCTTTCACCTTGCTCTTTGCTTAAGTCACCATGGTTCTCTGGAAAGCAATCTAAGGGACTGTGCAGATAATGAACTTTAACACTTATGTTACAGCCAAGCATGTTGAAATGAAAGAGCATAAGTTCTACTAATTGTGTGTAGTTGTATGCCTTCTTGTTGCCAAGTGGTAAGTGCTATGCACATTATTTGTTTCTTTAATTAAATGTATTGAGTGATTCCTGATTATTTTTTCCCCCATCAGATTCCTGTTGCAGTGGTATAGTGACCGCATGTGACCCTGGTCGGTGCTATGCATGCTTATTCTAGACTATGACATTACCCCCTTTAGGCATACCCTTTTTCCTAAACACAAGCCTCTTGCCCTCCCGGGGTCCGCCCATACCACACCCATGTTATTCATGCACAGTCTTGTCCATTTCTGATTGTTCTGTGTATGAAAAAAGCTTTATTATACCGTTCTCACCATCTCAGTCTGTTTTCAATGGTTGAGGTTTTGGGACATCACATTCCTATATCTGTAAACTAATGAGCCCTAGTTACTATGAAATAGATTATAACATATAATAATAATAATATCATAAAATATCATATTATAATATATATCATGTATCATAATAAAGGGATAATACACATGCAGAGTTCAGTCTGCAATACTGGGGAGTATCAACTTTCCCCTGAAGGCCTGATAACAATGTGAGAGGTGATGATGTGAATTGATTCATAGCAAAACTTAATGCTGGCCACCAGCAATGGCATGGGATTTTCCAGGATGGGCCTAGTGGAGATTATTCCTGATGGAAGTGAGTTGGCTGTTGCTCCACGTGCCTCTGCACAGCCTCCATGTGTTTTTGCGGCCCTTCCTGATGGGTTAGAGTAGATTAGTGTGGTGTATGTTCCCCTGGCCCCTTCTGGATTGCTAACTGGTGGTGGTTAAGGGGCTTGTGTACCTCAATGAAGCTGTGAGCTATACCATGTAGGGCCACTGTAGGTGGGCAGGTCATAGCAGAGAGGTCAGACAAATCACAGTCCACTAGAGAAGGAACTGGCAACCCACTCCAGTATATTTGGCATGCAAACCTTGTGGAAAAGCACAGGCAGAGACATAGATAAATGTGCTGCAGTCCATAGGGTCACAGAGATTCGGACGCAACTGAGGGACTGAACAACTAAATCTCAAATGTTCCCATGGTACTTGATATATGCCATGTGGCCGAATATTCAAGTTTGGCTCTACTTTGCAACATCTATATTTAAGAAACTAGAGCTGATGCAGTCAATCTAATGCAATTTTCTGAATTAACACCCCAAATAACCACAGGAATAGGCCTAAATATATATATGTGTTATTAATAAATAAAAGTATGTAGTTAGGGCCAAAACAGAAGTAAACAGATTTTGGTTATGTTTGGCAACTTAATGACAGATACTGTAGCATACATGCTCAATGTCAATCTGCAGCAGCAAAGGTTAATACAGTCTTTATGGTTCATAAAAAGTATTGTGGAGGCCATGCAAAAATGATGTATGCTAGTTTTTCATTTGCTTTAAGATGAACTTTTGCCTGGAGTGCATTTATGGAGCTAGAAAGATTATAGAGAATGTCATAAAATTAAATGAAGACAAAACTTTTAACTTATGGTGAAAAGCTAGCCAAGTTACATTTCTTTATTTTACAAACCATTTGAGTGGATATGATTACTATACACAAATATACCAAGGCCAAAGCAAATACTATTCAGGGGAACTTTTCCTTTTAAAGACTATATAAAAGGATAAAGGTCATCCTTTACAAAACCTCCTTTCTTAAAAATGCAATCAGCAAAGGGTGGCATTCCTTACCATAAGATTGTGGAATTCACTACCAATAGTAGTTCTAATTATAGATTAAATGCAATGGATAGAAGACTTCTAATCAAGTAATAGGTTATACTATATTATTTAAATACATGGGGCATTTTCCCAAAATGAAAATAAATTAGATTTTTTTTTCACTAGACTTTATATATATCAATGTATATATAACTGGAAAGCAAGCTAAGGTCTCTGTTTTCTTGTAAAAGTATAGGTGATTTTATTCAGTGCTATGAAAAGTGCTGACACTTTATTAATAAAGAGGAAGAATAATAATCCAGCAGTAAAGGTGGATGTATCCCAAAAATGTATTTTGTCTATAACTATTCTAGTCATATTAACAGCACTCCAGCCGTAATATATTAATGTTTTCTTTTACCAAATGATACTTGGATTTGTAGTTTTGTAAGTCTACCTAACTACCTTTGGTTTAAAGGACCACTGTCCTTTAAAAGCTCATATGTTTGTTTGTGCTGTATAGTCTATTAAAAACAGTATGCAATTTAATAATTTTGTATAAGGTTAATATTTTTTCTTAATTTTTAATGTGTATGTTTCCCCCCAAAGCCGAGCTTCTACCTTTGTCATCAGGGGCATGGCCAGCTCTTGCATCACATTCAGCAATTAGAGGGAGTAAATGATTTTTCCATCAAATTCCATAACTCAGCTGGTGCACAGGCTGACACATCCAAATTACTTTTAATCAGAAGGATGTCCTGGCTTTCTTCTAAATGCTGCTTGTACGTGGATTCAAAGGAAAAGCTGCAGATGTGTATAATATTTTATAGCCTGCAAGATTTATTTATACTTACAGATATATGGTTTGCAAACCAAACACATGTTGCTGTTAAATACTAACTCCTTTAATGTGAAGATAATTTACCAGCATCAATCTAGCGCAAATATAAGCATAAGGTGGATCTCCATAGACATAAAATATATAGGTGTGGCCAAGTCAAATCCATTTAAGGTCACATTAACCCTGCCAGTAGTTACCAACTGCCATCTTTCCTATGTCTATTCACCATTTGAACTGGGGCAGCTACTTCTACAGGTGGCTCAGGCAGCGACACAAGGCCTATATCGTTCAGCTGCAGTGGAGGAGCTAGTGCTTGGTGGGTCCCAGTTCCATTTTCTTTTTTGCTTTGGGGCATCTCCCTGGACACTCCTCGGAACCAACTCATTATATATACATAATATATTAGCAACTTGCCCGTCAAAAATGGCGGGAGTAAAATTGTAAGCCTGGCAATGCTGTTTGCCACACAATGCAAGGCTAAGGGCCCTCTGAGCACCTCCAGTGCTCATTGCAAGTCCTGCCTTTGGCGCTGATTGCGAGCCTCTCTCCCCGTGTACTTTACAGAGCCTGCAATGATCCCTTAGGTGCTCATCGCGAACCCCAAGATGAGCGACTTAGGTGCTCATCGTGTGGCTTGCTATGGGCGCTTCGGTGCACATTGCGAACCTCTCTCCCCCGTGTAGTTTAGGGGCCTCACCATGAGTGTTACTGCCTTGGGTTAAGTGTTACTGCTTTTAGTGAAGTGTTACATTGTTGGTGTAAATGTTACTGTTGTGGATGAAGTGTTACTGGTTTTCTTCAAGTGTTACATGTTTGGGGCTCTTTTTTGCAAGCTTTGGCCTCGTTTTCATCCTGTTGCGTTTTTTCGTCCGCCATTTTTTTGTCGCTTAGGCGATTTTCAATCATGAGCTCCCTGGCTCTCCCCCTGTGCTGTGTGTGAGTGTGTAAGTTAATTTGAGGCATATTTGAGGGTTTTATCAGCTTTTTACTGTTCAGTGATTCAGCCATAAAAGTCGTATTTTTGCAAGGCCCACAGTCCATATACGTGCCTGGGGCCTTTGGTGCTCATTGCAGCCTAAGTCCCGCGTGCTGCAGCCATCAACGGCTTGCCTCTCTTCGCGAGGCTCACAGTTGCAGCCCTATGGGCCGCAAATGGCTCGCCTCGCTTCGCGAGGCTCACAAAGCGTGACCAACAGCCAATTTATCCACAACTATTATATGTGATATAAATTTAAATATGTATATAATATATATAAATAAATATAATAATTATTTATATATACATATATATACATATACCTATACAGGAATACCTCGTTTAATGCTGTAGATAGCTTCCAGGCAATAGGAGTACTAAGCAAAACAGGTCTAAATGGGGCAGTTTAACATGGGGAAGATAGGGATAGGGGAACTCATGGAAAAAAAAAACACAATTTCAATTGAAATTTAGACTTGGTTTTATATGAACTTCAAAGAAACAGCAAACATAACACAAACTGAACATTAGCAGAAATGATAACGTTAAATTATTGATGTTTAGGCTTCTGTCTCATCCTGGATTCGGTTTACTTTGGAGAAAAAAACAGTGTTATAGTAAATCAGAGTTAAAAGGGGTCCGGCTGAAAAACACCATTATAGCATGGCAATGCTATAGAGAATCAGAGTGTTAAAAGGGGTCCGGCAGGCAAAAACAGCTTTATAGCGGGGCAATGCTATAGAGAATCAGAGCGTTTAATGGGCTCTGGCATGAAAAAACTGGGGGGTTGGGAGAGAGGTTAAGGATGAGGAGGGGGGTTGAGGATGAGGAGGGGAGTTGGGGAGGGGGTTGAGGAGGGAGGATGAGGAGGATGATAAGGGAGGGGGAGGGAAAGAGACACGAGGGACAGGGGGATAAGAGACATAGGAGAGGGAGAGGGGGGAAGAGACACAGGGGTGGAGAGACACGGGGGGAAAGAGACACAGGGTGATTGGAGTATAAGCCAAGGAGGCCTTTTTCAGCCTTAAAAAAAGGGTGGCAAAACTCGGCCTTTACTCGAGTATATACAGTATATATATATATATATATATATATATATATATATATATATATATATATATATTTATATATATATCCTAAAGACATTTTGTTTACTTTTTTACTTTAGATTTTTTTTTTGCTTGTATAATATATACCTGTGGTCCTTTAGAGATATAGATTTGAAAAATAATATGGACTGAGGGCCCCAGAGTAGTACACAGTGTTCTCTTATAGTTATTTTGATCTGCACCTAGATATATGCATTACATTCTGATGCAAGCTGCATTCTGGTTTTTGATTTGTGACGCCAATACATTATTTCGATGCTATTCATGGCTATGGGTGTTTCTCTATTTCAAGATTAGCACTTGATGTTATGGAATATTATTGTAATATATTTTCTTTCATTTATTTACGTAATACATCATTAGCATTTAATATTACATAATAACTGGTAAGTCGTTTGTGTATTGCTATAGTGTGGGGTTACCTCTCCATTCGTGTACAGGGATCCTTACTACAACGCACCAGCTGGAGTAGACAACAGGATTTTGGTAGCCTTTCCTCAGATAGTCACCAACAGAACATGGAAATCCCAGCATCCAGGAAAAGAACATATTTCTATCATCTTTGTCTTAACCATGAGATCTCTTTATTGAACAAGGTACAGCAAATTTATCGGAAAATGGTAACTAAATACATTAACAAAAATTAATTAAACAGTGGTGTCATTAAACGTTATTACTTGGTAACATAATTAAGATCACTCAATCTGAAGGCCAAGTTAACCTAATTATGTGACTGATAACCTGGTTGTTTGTATCTCTCCACAGGAGGCCTACAATTATAAATTCTACCATTTTTAGAAAAAAAAGTTGAGAGATTGTGTCTGTGCCACAAAGGAACTCTTAGATCTGGCTTTGCAAACACTAATTTGATTACACCTTCACAGACCAGGTGGCAAAGTATACCTTGAATGACCACAAAAAAAACTATAAAACAATACATACAAATATCAGGCATGTTTCACATGAATAATCACTTTAGTAAGCAGGTACCCACAAATGTAATGTTCCAGCAATACACATCTATAGTAAAGTGAATATACTAAGAGCTAAACCTAGTGCCAGCAGTATAGTGAATCCCTTAGCCTAGAAGTCCAGTTCAAAGAGAATACATCACAGAGTCCTGACTGGCACAGGGTGGTTTGTGACATGTATATTCATTTTTATCATTTTTGTAATATTTCAAATGGCACTTAACTAATTGTTAAATAATTTTTTCATATCATGTTTTAGAACACAAGTATTTATGCAATCCAAAATCTGACAGACATATTTGGTTACACATTCCCACTGTGTGAAGTCCAGTGCTTAAAATATTCTCTATGTGTAGTAATAACCACTGTTTGTGCATGTGCATAAGGACGTCCAGGGCTGTATCTATCTTTTTGGAGCCCCTAGGCAGTGAATTGGAGGAGCCCCTGTGAGTATGCAAGGTATGCACGGACCCATTTTTACCTTTTCTGTAAATGTAAGTTCCCTTTTCTGTTGTAACTGTCTTGTTTTAGGTGGTTAGTAGCCAGTCTATGAACTGCAACATTTATTTTTTTTTAAGCCAGGAACCATTTTTTTAAGAAGTGGCACCCCTCACAGGGAAGCGCCCCTGGGCGGCTACTTAGTTGGCCTAATGGGTAATCCAGCCATGAGGACGTCATATGTGGTCATATTCATAAAATCTAATATTTCCCAAAACTACACTTAAAAATATGCTACATGTTTTTAGAATGTAAAAAACACACATACACTTGTTTATTATATTTTACTAGCGAATTGCCCAGCAAAAAATGATGGCAATGAAATTGTAAGGTAGCTAATGCTGTTTGGTGTGTAATAATAAAATATGTAATACATTAATAAATGAATATACTTTACCTATTTTGAAGCATTGTGTTGAAGGGCTGGCAATGTGTTTTGATGTTGCTGCGGCATTAGTGGTGTGGAGCTGCTGTGTAAGGGTGATGAATGTGTGCAGTGTAATAGTGTGCGTGCGCAAGACCAAACCGTTAGCGTACTCGTGTACTTCCGCATTGTCGTAAAATGGCGGGTAATGTGTGGTATGCATCTTAGCGGAATATCCGTAGGTGTTTTGTGGTGTTTTGCGAGTTTCTTGTGGTGTTTTGCGAGTTTCTTCTGGTGTTTTGCGTGTTTAGAGTGCTGTAGCCTCGTTTTCGTTTTGTTCGGCGGCCATTTTTTCTCTTGCTTAGAGAATTTTTTAGTGTCTAAACTCTTTTATTTTGAGTTAAATGAAGGTGTAAGTTGCTTTTTTGAGGTCCTGGATGCTCCCTCTTGCTGTAAGTAAGCTTTTTATGTATGTGCTGTGTGTATTTATTGTGTTTTGAATTTTGTAATGTTTGCGAGTTGCGTCCGAGTGTTGCAAGGTCGTAATGTGTGTTAACGTGTCTTGTATGTTGTTTGCGTTGCGAGGTAAAGTTTGCGAGGGTCGTAGTTGGTATGTCGTGTTGTTTGCGTTGCGATGTAAAGTTTGCGAGGGTCGCAGTTGCTGGCAAGGAGCGCCTTCGTCGCTCCATGCCAGCAACTGAGGCCCTCGCCTGCAGCCCTCGCTATGCGAGGGCCGCGGCCCTCGCTTCATGAACCCGCAAGCGTGAGCAACGACTCGTATGCTCACAACTATATATGTGATATTTATATGCTACTATGGTATCTACCATTTTGGCTTTAATAGATCAACTACCAGAGGTGGGAGAAGACATTGAAGGTCTTGTCTGTACAATGGGAAGGTGGCAGTTATATTCTCAATACAACAGGCACTTTTTATATTTCAGCGTGAATTGTGTTTTAACTAGACAATAAAAAGAACACTAAAGAATAAAATATGTTGCTCTTAAAGTTGACTAGTTGAACATAAACATGCTTATCGAGAGGTCAGTTCATCATGCAAGCCCTAAGCTAGACAGACCTAACTCATTACCGTTTAAATCCAAGTGTCTGTCTATAATAATACAGCTGTGTTTTTTCAGTGTCTTCTAAGTACATGGCTTATCGGTAAAAACATAGAGTTGATTTAAAGCTAACAAAATCTGTTTTCTCCTGTACTAGGTTAATAGAAAATGAGAATGCATTTCAATTAATGTGACTTTATTACCCTATAAAATGATTGCTTTTTGGTTCTGAAAATTGGTACTCTTGCTGTGTTTAACTCATACTGAAATACGGTAATAATATTGCAGGAAGCACATTCATAGGAATTGATATCCTCATGTCCTCTGCCATTAAAGAGAAATGTAGGTCTGAAAAGATGAGACGAGTAGAACTACTTTGCATTAAGAGACAAAAACAACTTTACTTGCTCATGTGAATCACTCCACTAGCTTCCCTTAGCCTCAAGAATAAAATGTAAAATCATGACCCTAACTTACTAAGCCCTCAACAATAACGCTTTCACTTACATCTCTGCTCTCATCTCCAAATACTCCCCCACCCGCCCTCTTCGTTCTGCTAATGACCTTCTTCTTTCTACAACTCTTGTCAACTCCTCTCACTCCCGCCTCCAGGACTTATCTCGTTCTGCCCCTAGTCTCTGGAACTCTTTGCCTCGCTCCACTCAAAACATTTAAAACCTCACTGAAAACGCATCTCTTTAAAGAAGCGTATCACCTTCCACCCTAACACACTTATCACCTCTCTCTGCCTCTTTTACCACTCACTATCCCTTAGATTGTAAGTCTATCCTAAGTACTTTGGAATTCACCTTGGACATTGGATTCCTAGCTCAAAGACAGAGCCCACCTTCCTTTGCTAAATGTTAATCTGTATTTATCATTGTCTGAACCTAATTTATGTGCAGCGCTACGGAATATGTCAACGCATTATAAATAAACTATAATAATAATAATGTTAACCAGGGTTTAAAGTGGTGGATTTTACGTATACTGTATGTATTTAAAATACATTTGTGACCAATCAGAAACAGCATTTTATACTATATTTCATAAACACATTATTTATTAAGAGACATTTTAAATTGAAATATGTAAGTCCTTCCATTATGAACATGTAAAATATTAGAGGAACCACACAGTAAAATAGAAAAAGCAATAAAAAAATAAAAAACTTCATGTATCTCCCAGGAAAGTATTGACTACATGCTTCCACCTCTATCTTATAATTATCTTTTATATTGAAATTGAAATGTCTACATCTTAGCCAATCATTTGCAAAGGTGTACCCCAGGATGTAAACTGTGATTGGCTGAAAAGCCATTATGGAATTCTAAGTGTAAAAGGATTGGCAGTAGAAGACAGCATGTATTTATTACTTGCCTGTGGGAACGCATCACAGAAAATGTACAAAATTATTATGAATGGAGATTAAATAATTCAATGCACCATGTCCCATTAGTAAAAGCCAGAAAACATGTCCAAAATATTTTTATGTATTTCACATTGTTACTTCATAACCACAAGGGATCTTCATGTAGATTTACAAACTAGATTATATTGATGGAGCTTATGGTGGTTAATGTGTGGCCAAATAAGAGGTGCAGGAAGGAGGATTGGGGGCTTTAGAGTACTGGGCTGACTTCTCTCTTGTGTACAATATCTATAGCAGTGGGTTGCACCTTAACGAAGAAGGAGCTTGTTTGCTTAGGGATAAAATGGTAGAAGGGCTGGGGAAGATTTTAAATTAGTAGGTGGGGGAGAGGGACTAGATAGAAGTAATGAGGCAGAAATCATAGAGGAGGTAAGAAATTAATTAGCTACTCATGGGGGAGGAGAAGGAGGGGTTAGTATAATCAATAAGAAAGTCATGGAAGTAACTCAAATGAGAAGTAAACATTTTGTAAACAAGATATTGAATTACTTATAGTCAATAAAAATAAGATTAAGGTAAGTAATATGACACAAATCTCTTTAAGCAAATACTATACAGTTTATCTTGTAACATAAGCTTGGAAGAAGAATAAAATAGGAATTGCCCTGTGCTACATTTTTTTTTAATTTATATTCTTGCATTTTATCTAATTTGGTTGTAGTAATGTCCTTTTTAATATTCTAATTTAAAAAGGAAGTGCACATGTAAAGTTATGAGACAGTCCTGGCAATTTCAGTATTTTGTATTAGCGGCAGCTCCATCACATATATAGTTGTGAGCATGCAAGCTGTTGCAACGTTTGCGGTCTCGCATAGCGAGCCCGCGGCCCTCGCAAAGCCAGCAACTGCGACCCTTGCAAAATTTACGTTGTTACGCAAGGAAAATACGAGACACGTTACGACCCATTACAACCTTGCAAAAATCGTCCGCAACACGCGCACATGAAAACATGAAAAATACAACAAATACACACAACAAATACATAAAAAGCTTACTTACAGGAAGAGGGAGCATCCAGGACCTCGAAAACGAAAGTTACACCTCAATTTAACTCAAATTAAAAGAGTTTAGACACTAAAAAATTCTTTAAGCAAGAGAAAAAATGGCCGCAGAAAAAAAAGAAAACAAGGCTACAGCAGTCTAAAGACGCAAAACACCACCAAACACCTACGTATTTGCCAAAAAAACAACTACGAGATTTAAAAACAAGGACGCAACCCGCGTGACCCCAAAAACATTACAAACACAATAAATACAAACAACAAACACATAAAAAGGTTACTCACAGCAAAGGGGGGCACCGAGGACCTCTGCGAGTGAAGTTACACCCTCATTTAAGCACAAAGTTTAGAGACCCAAAAATCACCTAAGCGAGAGAAAAAATGGCCGCTGAACAAAACGAAAATGAGGCTAAAGGTCCCTAAACACGCAAAACACCAACAAACACCTACGGATATTCCGAAAAAACGAGAAAACGAAGGACGCTAAATCAGCCACATTATATACACCAAACACCATTAGCTCACTTACAATTTCATTGCCGTAATTTTTTGACGGGCAATTCGCTAGTAGTAAGTAAAAATGTGATGTTTGATTAAATAGGGACTTTCCCCTAGATCTACTAAGCTTCACATGGGATGCAGTGTAGTTACCTGATGTCTACAATGTCATTTTTTGCGGTGGCAAAATTGTCATCATTTTTTCCCCCAATATCTACTCACCATATCTATTCACTTACCACAAAGTGTGTAGAGAGGCGAAAATATTTTTACAGTACTTTTTCCTTACCTACTTTTTGCAATAAAGGATGCACACTAAGCTGTGGATATGGATAACCACATAGAACCTTTTGGTATGTTCTCAAGAATGTGTGAGGCCTGGATATCCCCGGTGTCTCACATGTTTCTTACACCTCATACTGTCTGGCAAAAAAAGGAGAAAATGTTTATATGCAAAACAGCGTTTCAACTTTTACAATAACATATGATTTTAAGTAACAGACTTTGGTGTAAAATAAAGGCTAACATTTCTATAGCTCTTAAAACCTAGCCTGGATGGTTAGCCCAAAGCCTATATATTTTACTCATCATAAGTATGTTTCACAGTCACCGACTTCAGCATTGGACATGGCGTGTGAAGCCTCTGTTACCATTTTCTTCACCAGTGGAGCTCTGTAGTTGGACGCTGGAGCCAGTCTACATCATAGCAGGACACCACCTCCTCAAAGCTACTTACCTGGTCATGTCTGGACATTAGTCTAGACCAGGCAGTGATCATCAGACAAGGCTCAGCTTGAATGTACAGGGGGGTTGTGGACCTAGTTATACTGAGCAGTGATTGTGATGTTCACTGTGCACATTGTGTTGCAAACAGAGGTTACCTAAGTGCCTCAAAAAGCAACTCTGCTCAATGGGTGAAGCCTCTCAACCAATGAGCAAAGAGCACAGGTTAATACAAACCCGGGCTTGCTGAGAGATGGTGCTAAACCACACCACTCCCCCCCAAAACTCTATTGCCATGAACACTTACTATGATTCAGTTATGTGCTACATATTTTATGTATGTATTATATGCAATAATTACTAAAGTACAAGGGCGAAAAGATGGCTCACACACCATATTTCCATCATGTGTTTAATATGTTTTTAAAGTCACTGTTTTTCCCCAATATATAATATATACAGCCATCTTTATACAAACTGCTATAGCCTTCCTCTCAAAAACATTTCTAGTCATCATGCACTCCATCAGTCACACACAAGTAACTGCATTATCATTTAATAATTTTTATTTTCGGAGCTGGCATTATCATTTAATTTTTTTTTGGAGGATATAGGGGCAGCTTTCAATTGTCACATGTCTAATGTGCACATATGGGAGGTCAAACTGAAAAGAAGCAGGAGTCCTTTTGGCCAGTCCTTCCCTCTGCCTATCTATATGTCAATGGGCCATATTCAATTCCAAGCAACTCGATCACAGATGGCCGAATGTCTGCGGGGTGTTGCGTGCTCCCGTTGGTCTACGATTTCGATGCTATTCAATAGCTCAAGCCCGTAAGTTACAGTCCCACAGCCGAAACCGTAAACCATGCACTGGTTCGTAGCAGTTCAGGCCGGGAACATAATCAATTAAGCAAGCCCGTAACCGGCCATTTCAAATCAGCCAATAGAAAAAGAGACTGTCATTATTACGGCAGCAAAACATGGAGGTTACATGTCAATCAATTAGGTTCGGGAGTCCGATATACTATCAGACTCACAAATCTAAAAAATAAAGAATTGTGAAAATGAATGCCAATACTGTTCTAGTCCATATGGGTGGCCTGATATGTATTAACTCATTGATACCCGATTTAGCCTCAAAATAAAACATAAAAATACATGTAATTTCCTGCTGATTTGCGAGCTTGAGACTGTTGTGCAATTAATTCTACTGTCTATCATCGCTTTCCCCGTTATTTACAGTGCAGTAGTGATTTTTTTATTTGCATTTACAGTGCTACGAATAGGTGTTTAACCCCCTTGTGGGTCCCCTCTAGCACTCTAAGGATTTTCTCCTCCATTTGCCATTTTCGGGTGTGAAAACATTTGCGGGCTTGTGGAAATTGAGCAATTGAATAGCGATTTGCAATTTTAGCCTTGCGAAAGTGACAGATCAAAGGCTTCTAGAGGCTGTAAGTTACAAGTTTAACCATCGCCATTTTCTCAAGGCCATACCTCGGAAGCCAATTGAATAGCAAAGTAGCTTGCGACCTCACTTACGGCCCTACGGATCTCCTGAAACCTCAATTGAATGGGGGCCAATGTCTTTTGTTTGGTCTGCCTGTTCGAGTTCGTCTGGTTTTTATCGTTCTCTCCCACTCTGTCCGTGACAGTCATGCCTTTGTAAGATCGTATATATGTCAGAAAATATTTACTTTAAGTAGCAGGATACTGTATACGATTCAAAAAGTTATAAGTACTTGATTTAAAAATCAGCATTATTTGGAAATCCATGTGCATTATAATGTGGAAATTAGGCAAAAGTATATGTTTTCCAGTAGACGATATACAAATAAGCAGAATAAAAGACATCTTTGTTACAGTCTGATAATCTACAGATTTGATGGATCAGTGCCTTGTATTTAGCTGTACATCACCGCTTCCTGGGTTAATTATGATCACGGGGTATTTGTATACTTCACTGGAAAGAGATCAGCAGAATAAATGATTGACCTCAGTTCTGACGTCAATGGTTGCAAAACTTGAGTTGTTCGTCAAAAAATGACACATAATCATATATTACGAGTGTTTAATACACATCTGTAAAGGTATCACTGACACAAAAACACTAACATACCTGGTATGACAGCACATTAATCACGGATTTCAGGGCTCACATAACAGGGACAGGAGTAAAAGTAGTAATTATCAGTAGTTGAACGTCTCAGGCCCTAAAAACAAATTTCAAGTAAACCCTTAGTCAAAATAAGGAATAATAAATTGCACTTCTATGTGAACTGAGAATTTCCATTTTGCACTCTGACCTCTAAAAGGAGGCAAAGTAAAGCTTCCAACAGGTCAGAGGTCATTAGAAGATCAGGATGTTGGAGTAACTGAGACATGTTTTTCTTCTGCCCCAAGCACTTTGGAGACCACCTGATGTTTATCTAAACTGGATTGGATCCAGAAATCTTTATTGAGTAGCAGTTGACCCCTGAAAGATATAATCACTTAAGTCCAATAATTAGGTCATTTCAAGAGAAAGATAAGATCTTTGAGATCAAGCTTGTAAATGCAAGATATGACGTTAACATGAGCATTTGACATATACCTATAAAATACATTCTTCAAAGCATGTTTATCGTATGAGACTGCGTGTGGTCAAATAAACCAAACAACTCACGTACTTAGCGCTAAGCAGAACTATTCAAAACATTTTACACACAATGATGGAGTAAAGTGCAAAGCCTACCACACAAGTACATTCCAAATATACACGCAAAAGTGAGACAAATGAATTAAAGAATAAAATAGTATTGACAAAAGTGTTTTTCTCTATATTTATTAGTTCAGATATATCATAATATGGGCCTCATTCAGTTTGCATTTCTGAAGGTGCAATATTATTATTACTTTTATTTGTAACGCGCCAACATATTCCGTAGCGCTATACAGAGGAAATGAACAAGGAAAAATATACATTTTAACAAACTGCAAAAAGTGGAGGGCAATAAATCTGATGAATGTAATTAAAGGACATTTATAATACTTTATTTTTCTCCAACAAATCACCAAAATATCTAAATAATTACGCATTATTCTAAAGATAAAATAAACTCTATTATAGGTACACTGCGTTCATACATTTAAAACATCTTCTTTTAAAGAAATACATTTGAAAGGGCCACATAGTTTTACAGTGATCTACTTCTTACAGTACTGTCTCTTTAGCTGCTGCTGCGGCACTACTCAAAGGTTTTAAAACCATTTGCGAGTGGTTTTTGGTACCCGTAATATTTTCTTTATCTTTTTGCAGTTACGGCACTGGCCCGGTTTGCGAGTGATCCGTAAATTCTTATTAGCATAGGGTTTTGGTGTCAAAGTCTAACGGAGTAATCTTTTGTCAGTGCAAAATTCAATGGAGATTTGTGCCGTGCTTATCGGCTTTGTAGTGCAGCAGTCACTTGTAGCAGTTCTCTCGCAATGGTTATGGGATGGATGATTAACATAGCAAGCTGGAAATACTTTGGCCTAAACATGGTGTAATTTGCAATAGAGGGGATTAGCCTAGGGCCCATTATTATTTTTATTATTATTAACTTTTATTTGTAATGCACCAACATATTGCATAGCACCCATAATTAGTAAAGCTATCAAATATGCTGGCGCACTATAAATAATTAATGATAATTCACATATTCACATATTCACATTTGCATTGATAATGCTGCAAATGCATAAATAATATATAATTAAAAGGTTAATTTTATATATATACTAGTGACTTGCCCGTCAGAAATGACGGGGCAATAAAATTGTAAGGCAGGTAACGCTGTCTACCACAGACAGTAAGTGTTTTGGTGGTCTGAGATCCTGCGGTGCTCATTGCGAGCCTCGCACTTAGCGCCTTTGGCACTCATCTCATGGCTTGCAATTCCGAGCCTCTTGTTTGGTGTATTTTTTGTTATCAGAGGCCCTTTTGCTGTCATTGTAACGTCCGCGCTGATCTCCTTTTTGCGCTTATTGCATGCCTGTCCCTGGTGTAGTTTGTGTGGTATAAGCACCGTGAGGCGAGCGCTGAAGGGCTTTGGCGTTTATTGCAATAGTGTTTTTTTTGGGGGTATATGTAGGTTTTTATGATAATTAATTAATTAATAAATTAATATGCTTTACCTATTTGTAATTAATATATGCAGCAAGCATTGTGCTGAAGAGCTAACAATCTGTTTTGATGTTGCTGCAGCATCCAATGTAGATTTGCAGTGATGATGAGCTGAGGTGCAAGTGTCAGCAATGTGTGCAGTGTGTAGTGTAAATAGGCTGCGTGCGCAAGCCATAAGTTTAGCTGCGTACTTCCACAATTTGGAAAAGTCGTATGTGCTTGGTGGTGTTTTGCGTCTTTAGGGGTCGTATAGTCTCATTTTGGCGGCCATTTTTTCTCTCGCTTAGGGGATTTTCGAGTGTCTAAACTCGGTAAATTTGACTTAACTTGAAGTGTAACCTCACTTCCAGATGTCCTGGGTGTCCCCTCTTGGTGTGGGTAAGGTTTTTATTTCATTTTTGTGTGTATTTAGTGTTTTTTTTATGTTTTCCGCTGTGCGCGGCTCGGTCGTTAAGGTCATATTTTTTGCAAGTTTGTAATGGGGTTTTTTCTAAGTCCCGCGGCTCGTATTTTTTTGTGTAAGTTCGTATTTAGTCATTGCGTGTTAGATGTTTTTTTTCAAAGTCCCGTTTCTGTGGCTGTTTGTAACCGCTTGTGAGGCGCCGTAGAGCCTCCACCTCCGCAAATGCGGCTCCTCGCTTGGCGAGGGTCCGCATTTGGGGGTTGCAACGAGCCTTCGGCTCATTGTAATGGAAGTTGGAGCCTCCACCTTCTGCAAATGCGGCCCTCGCTTCGCGAGAGTCCTCATTTTTGGCCCGAACTGCGTCCCTTTGCTTCGGGAGGGTGACGACGTTTCGTAGTTTGACAACTATTATATGTGAGATATATATATATATATATATATATATATAGTGGTTGTTAAGTTGTTCAGTTGTGTCCGACTCTACATGACCCTATGGAACGCAGCACACCAGACACATCTAATCATTAGGTCTCTGGTTGTGCTTCTCCATCAGGTTAATCAGGTTACTGTGGCAAAGATACTGGAGTGGGTTGCCAGTTCCTTCTCCAGTGGACTGCAATTTGTCTGACCTCTCTGCTATAACCTTGCCCATCTTGGGTGATTCTACATGGTATAGCTAACAGCTTCCTTGAATACACAAGCCCCTTCACCATGACAAGGTAGCGATCCAGAAGGGGATTTTATATATATAAATATATATATATATATATATATATATATATACATATATATATATATATATATATATATCTATATATATATATATATATATACATATATATAAATACACATATATATATATATATATATATACATGTATATATATATATATATATATATATATATATTCTATAAATATGAGTGATTTATGGCCCCCACAAGCTTTAAAACAAACACTAGCAGTGTAAAATTTCCAGTATCGCCAATGTCAAGCCATTGTCAACCTCATGCTGTTATGCTATTAAATATGAAAATGTTTACTTTTAAATTGGTTATTTTCAAACAGCAATTAAGATTATTTTGTCTGAAAAAGGGTCTGGGAGAGCACATTATGATATATTAAACAGAACAATTCCATTATATAAACAAATACCAGACTTTTTTATATACTTATCCTGACAGTTTTTGTTGAGTGTTTCCACATCCATCAATTAAGCTGTTTATAATTAGTATTGTCATGTAAGACAATAACCTGTAATTATATAGAAATAAACCCACTGACGTACATGCAAAATTAGATATGCTGTATCAACTATGTCATAATATTATAGAACATTTTTTATCTGAAATTATTCAAAACACACATAGAATAGTTTTATCACATATAATAGTTGTCAAACTATGAATTGTCGTCACGCTTTGCGAGTTCGCGAAGCGAGCACGCAAGAACTGCGTCCCTCGCGATGGTGGAGTCTTTAAGGAGCATGACTTTGGAACAACACAACCCCGCATAATCCTTAACTCGCAGCACATTGTCCTGGAGGTTACCACATCGGCCCCAAATGCGGACCCTCGGAAAGTGAGAGGCCGCATTTACAGAGCTGGAGGATCTACGGCGCTTTACTCGCGGTTACAAACACCCACACAAGCGGCACTTTACCAAAATACATCTAACACGCAATCACTGTATACGGACTTACACACAAAAATACGAACCGCGGGTCTTAGAACGGAAAATTTACGGACTTACCAGACAAAAATACGAGACGCAGGACTTAGAAAAAAAAACATTACGACCTCGCAAAAATACGACCTTAACACCCGAACCGCACGCACCTGAAAACATTAAAAACACAATAAATACACACAAAAAATAAATAAAAAGCTTACCCACAGCAAGGGGGGTACCCAGGACCTCTGCAAGTGAAGTTACACCTCAATTTAAGTCCAAATTCCAGAGTTTAGACACACAAAAATCCCCTATGCGAGAGAAAAAATGGCGGCCCAAAAAAACGAAAACGAGGCTACACGACCCTAAAGCCGCAAAACACCACCAAGCACATACAGCTTTTCAAAAAAGCCGTACGAGGTACAAGATACACTTTTAGTAAGGACGGAAAATCATACACACCAGCGTACCACATACATAAACGTGCCATTTCACAACACTAACTTACACAATGCAGAAGTACACAGCTACACTAGCGGCTTCCCCTCGCGCACGCAGCCTATTTACACTACACACTGCACACATTGCTGACACTTACATCTCAGCAGCAACATCAAAACAGATTGTTAGCTCTTCAGCACAGTGCTTGCTGCATATATTAATTACAAATAGGTAAAGTATATTAATTTATTAATTAATTAATTATCATAAAAACCATCATATACACAAAAAACAATGACAGCAAAAGCCCCTGTAATAGCAAAAAAAAAACATCCAACAGCCGTGCAATGAGCGCCGAAGGCATGCGATGAGCGCTGAAGGGACTCAGCGCAAACCTTGCAATGAGCGCCGAAGGTCCTCACGGTAAAAAACATTTACGATATGTCTAAAACAGCATTCCATGGCTTACAATTTCATGCCCGTCATTTTTTGACTGGCAATTCGCAAGTAAAATAATAGTTGTCAAAATACGAATCGCCGTCACGATTTGCGAGCTTGCAAAGCGAGCTCACAAGAACTGCGTCCCACGCAAAGCGAGGGACGCAGTTCGTGACGCAAATGTGGAAGTTGGAGGCTCCAACATCGTCTGCCAGGCCGCTAGTGCGAACCCATGCGAAGTGAGGGGTCTGCATTTGCGGAGGTGGAGGCTCTACGGCGCCTCACAAGCGGTTACAAACACCCACACAAGTGGTTACAAACACCCACCAACCAAGAGGCTCGCAATGAGCAATGACCTGCCTTACAATTCTATTGCCCGTCATTTTTGACAGACAAGTCGCTAGTAGTTTTATAATTCTTTTTTTTACAGTTTTGATATCCTCCAGTTACTTTAAGTAAGCCCCTTCTTTGTCACAAATAAGCTAGACAAATAAAGCACTGGCAACCATACAGAATAACTGCATATAATAGTAAAACAGCTACATTAAAATTCTAGTTCTTCAAGATGATATATTGAAATTAAAATAATATGCATAACCCTGTACCATGCAAAGCCCATCAAGTGCTGAATGATGAATTTCCCAAGACCGCAAATGGTTTCACACCCGTAAATGCAAACAGGAGCACAGAGGTGGGAGAGGGGGGAGACAGACACAGAAGAGGGAGAGGGGGGAGAGGGTGGAAAGAGACACAGGGGAGGGAGTGGGTGGAAAGAGAGACAGGGTTGAGAGAGGGGGGAAAGAGACACAGGGGAGGGAGATAAGGGGAAAAAACCCAGGAGAGGGAAAATGGGCAAAGAGACACGGGAGGGAGAGAGTGGGGAGAGGCTCGCCGTGAGCGCCAAAGGTGCTCATAGCGGGGCTCACGATGAGCGCCAAAGGCGCTCATTGCGAGGCTCGAAAGTTGCTGGAACGCCAAGGAGCTCATCGCGAGGCCCGCAAATAAGAGGGGGAGAACCTTGCATTGTGTGGCAAACAGCATTGTTAAAAATTTTGTTTTTAATTTTTTATTGCCGTTATTTTAGTATATATATATTTATTGTTTGTAGTATATATATATATATATATATATATATATATATATATATATATATATACTACCTCCTCATAAAATCTATTATACAGGCTAGGAACAGGCCCCACGCTGATGAGAGGCAGTAACCAGCTGGGATTCCTGGCTAGTGTATAATGCATCCATAGCTTTGCCAAAAGCTGTGTAATAAATGTGAACACAAATGTACTATTTATTTACTATTTATTTACTATATACATCATATATTTATAAAATAGCAATACTGAATGTGTTGGTGTATATATATATATATATATATATATATATATATATATATATATATATATATATGAAAATAAATAGTACATCTGTTTTTACATTTGAATGTCTAAAACAAGTTTAAAAACCTGCTTCCAGCTGTTATTACACTGCATTCTGGGAAGCTGGGCTGGGACATGCAAATGTGCCCACAAATGCCTCGCTCTTTTCCATTTTCAAACATGGCTTCCTTTAAGCTTATGCATGCTGTATTACACAGCTTTTATGCAAAGCCAAGGTTGGATTAAACACAAGCTGAGAATCCTATCCATGTACAGGTGTTTCAAGCTTACTGGCTGTCATCTGCATGGAGCGGGATCTCAGCCTGTGTTGTGGACTTTATGAGTAGGTAGTTCACCACAACCACCCATTTAATATATGGTGGGCAAAAGAGCGATAGAAGTCCTCCACCGTACAGTAGTACAGTAAATAAATAGTACATCTGTGTTCACATTGGAATGTCTTAAGCTAAAAAGTTAAAGTTAAGTTAAAAAACCTGCTTCCAGCTCAGAATTCCGAGAAAAACAGTTATTACACTGCATTCTGGGAAGCTGCCTAAGACATTACACGCTATAATTATGAATAAGTCTGTCCAATAAAAAATGTATCACTATATACTGCAATACTCTGATTATTCATCTACATTTCTGGACACTCACTGCTACCTCAATCTTTTTATATATATATATATATTACATATTATAATTGTCAACCTGCGATTCATTGTCACGTTTGCGAGCCATTTAAGCACAGAAGTCTTCCGAGCTTGAAGCACTTCATACTTCATCGGCTGCCAGCCTCACGTAACAAGCAGTTGAGGCATAGAAACACGCGGGACAGGCAGAAATGAGTGCCAAAGGCACTCCTGCGAGCCTCGCAAAGCGAGCCGAGCTGTTGAGGCATTGAAAAACGGGGGACTTAGGCAGTAATGCGAGATGAGCAGTTCAGGCATTATAGTACGCGGGACTTAGCCTCCAAGCAGTTAGGAAACGCGGGATTGCCTTAGGCTGCAATCAGTTGAGGAACGCAGGACTTAAAAAGGAAAAAAATATTGCAAGGCGCAGAACTTACAAAAAAAATTACAAGGTCGGAAAAATACGAAGTTAACGGACAAACAGCGCAAATCGAAAAACACGAAATACAAAAAACTGGGAAAAAGGTGGAAAAAGTTCTGAAATGATTTATCTTTGTCTAATTTTTTTACAGCACAGAAACCTGACATTTTACCAGGGGTATGTAGACTTTTTATATCCACTGTATATATATATATATATGAAATGTGCTGGCATACATAATATATGCACCATCACTGCCCATGTGATTGTTGAAAAAAAATCAGTGTTATTGTAATATAAATAAAAATAAGGCGAGGCAGAATTTATTAAAGGATCATTAGAATTTATACACAAAACATTCTCTAATTGTGGGGCTTTGCTATTGGCCACAATGACCCATTATCTTTTTTCGAAGCCAGTGGAACTATTACATGGAATGGGAATTGCTGTATACAGGGATTTGCTTATGTGCAGATCATAATCTCTGTTTATTGCATTACAAAGCACTCTCTATCATTTACTGCATTACATTTGTGTAATCACAGCCTTGCTTTCATCTAATGAAGTGGAGTGAACATGCCGGGAAGGATTTGATTCCTCTCTGCGCGTTGCAATCATTCTGTGTGATTGCAGCGTCGCGCTTCAGTCTGGGGATATTACATATACAGCAATGATACTGCAATCTGATAATGCTAGTAATGAGGGAAATTCGACTGTTTATGTTTTGGTCCATCTGCAAAACTGCAATTTTATATTCATTAGGAGAGCTATTTCTTTAAAGGCATATGAAAGCTTCATTTTTTTACTAGGTACCGTATTTATCGGCATATAACACGCACCGGCGTATAACACGCACCTCATTTTAAGAAGGGAATTTCAGGGGGGGAAAAAATTCAAATAAAGAACTTTGAAGAAAAATCCTCAACCTCAAACTCCCTCCTCATCCTCAACCCCAACCTCCCTCCTCATCCTCAACCCCCTCCTCAACCTCCCTCCTCATCCTCCCTCCTCAACCCCCTCCTCAAACCCCCATCCTCAACCCGCCCTCCCTCCTCATCCTCAACCCCCCTCCTCAACCTCAACCCCCCTCCTCAACCTCCCTCCTCATCCTCAACCCCCCTCCTCAACATCCCTCCTCATCCTCAACCCTCCTCCTCATCCTCAACCTCCTCATCCTCAACCCCCTCCTCAACCTCCCTCCTCATCCTCCCTCCTCAACCCCCCCATCCTCAACCCCCCTCCTCAACCCCCCATCCTCAAATCCTCTCAACCCCCCTCCTCAACCCCCTAATCCTCATCCTCCTTCCTCAACCCCCCTCCTCAACCTCCCTCCTCATCCTCAAACCCCCTCCTCATCCTCAACCTCCCTCCTCATCCTCAACCCCCTCCTCATCCTCAACCCCTTCCTCAACCTCCCTCCTCCTCCTCCCTCCTCAACCCCCCCATCCTCAACCCCCTCCTCAACCTCCCTCCTCAACCCCCCTATCCTCAACCTCCCTCCTCAAACCCCCTCCTCAAACCCTCCATCCTCAAACCCCCTCAACCCCCATCCTCAAACCCCCTGCCACCCGGTATATGCTAATGACGTCGCGCGCTGGAGCACATGTGACATCACCGGGTCAAGGAGCGGAGTGGAGGCCGGAGCTGAAGTAGGTAAGTGAGGGGGAGGTATTTAGGGGGGTTTAGGTTGAGGAGGGGGGTTTAGGTTGAGGAGGAGGGGGGTTTAGGTTGAGGAGGGAGGGGTTAGAATGCGGAGGGCGTTTAGAGTGAGGAGGGAGGTTGAGGATGAGGAGGGGGAGGGAATATCGGCGTATAACACGCACCTATCATTTGCCCCCTATTTTCAGGGAGAAAAAGTGCGTGTTATACGCCGATAAATACGGTATATAATATAGCTGTGTATCTACTTGTATGTCAGTCCAACTCGCCATGACTCTATGGATAGCAACATGCCAGGAACATCTTCAGCCTTATTAAATTTCGATTCGGCCATTGAAAAGGGCTCTATTTAAGCACACAGCATATTTTTTTACAGAAGTTTTTAGATAGTGAAGACCTTGCTTTTGGATAGAAGATCACTAACTAAAAACTTCTGTAAAAAAATATGCTCTGTGCTTATATAGAGCCCTATTCAATTGGCCAAATCCCAATTTAATAAGGCTGCTTGTGTCTTTGGCTTGCTGCTACCTCAAACTGGAGGTAGCAGCAAGCCTTGATTGCAGCCACACCCAAGCCTTTTAAGGTTTTTATGGTAAAAACTCTGGAGTGGGTTACCAGTTTCTTCTCCAGTGGACTGTGACGTGTCTGCCCATCCTGAGTAATCCTAAATAGTATATCTCACAGCTTCATTGAAGTACACAAGCCCCTTCACCATTTCAATGTAGCGATCCAGAAGGGGTTTTACTGCCTTTAATCAAACAAATAGCCCCTGTATGGGTCTGCCCACTGCAGTGTATGCAGTTACAGACTCTGTAGTACTTGCTGTGCAGTTTCTCATACTAACCAATCAGTGACTGTCTTTAAGCAACATTCTGCAATGTGCTACTGAGACATGGTCCCTGATAGGCTAGGGCAGTGCACTGCATATCCAGCCCTAGAGAGTCTGTGGACAAACACCCCCAGATTTTTCAATGTGTGTAGAGAGGCAGCTGTGTGGTATTTTTATCCTATATGCGGTATTCCCCCCACCCCAGATTTTCATTTGGCTCCTTCACCCATGCAGGGACTATTTGTTTGATTTTAGCCGGCAAAAACTGAGTTTATAAGCACTTCTTAATAAAATAAAGTAAAATAAAAGTAAATAGATATATAGGTATATTATATACCTAGTAAAATCCAGGAACTTTCCATATCCCTTTAAGGAAAATATAACACAAACATTTTATGTATATTATCCATTCTAAAAAGCAAAGTTTACTTTTACATGAAAAATTAAAAAAACATGTTAAATGGACATTGTGGTACAATATTTATATTAGTATATCTTAAATAAGAAGTACTGTGGAAAACGCTTTTTAATAACGTTAACAAATGACCTTTACATTTTCTTAATGCAACTATACATCAGTCTCCTTTCTTCTTTATTAATACATCTCTCGGCACTACAGGCAGGTAGGGGCTGAATAGGGCTGCTGGGGGGTGAATGGTGCTGCTGGGGGTTGTGGTGTCTCAATGGGACTGCTTAGGGAGAATGGTGTTGCTGGTGGGTTGTGCGGCTGAAGGGGGGTTAATGGTGTTGCTGGGGGGTTGAGGGACTACTGGGGGAAAATGGTGTGATGCTGACGGTGTTGATGGGCTCAACGGGGCTGAAGGGGGCTGATGGGTGGGGGTAATTGTGCTACTGTGGGGGGTTGGGGGCTGCTGGGGGTGAATGATGGTGTTGCGGGATATTTTTTTTACAAAAATACTTATTTTAAATGTATATATATATGGCACTGGAGGGACCCTGGGGCGAAGCGAGGGGTCGCATTTGCGGAGGTGGAGGCTCTACGGCGCCTCACACGCGGTTACCCACACAAGCGTCACTTTAACAAAATAGATCTAACACGCAATCACTAAATACAGACTTACACAAAAAAATACGAACTGCGGGGTTTAGAACGCATAAGTTACGGACTCTCAAAAATACGACCTTAACGGCCGAACCGCACGCACCTGAATACATTAAAAACACAATAAATACACACAAAAATGACATAAAAAGCTTACCCACAGCAAGGGGGGGGGGGGGGCACCCGGACCTCTGCAATTGAAGTTACACCTCAATTTAAGTCCAAATTCCAGAGTTTAGACACACGAAAATTTCCTAAGCAAGAGAAAAAATGGCCGCCGAAAAAAACGAAAACGAGGCTACGGGACCCTAAAGCCGCAAAACACCACCAAGCACATACGTTTTTTAAAAAGCCATAAGAGGTAAAGATACACTATTAACAAGGACGCTAAATCATCCACATACACATTCGCCGCCATTTTACAACACTAACTTACACAGTGCGGAAGTACACAGCTACACTAACGGCTTTCCCCTCGCGCACGCAGCCTATTTACACTGCACACATTGCTGACACTTACACCTCAGCTCCACAACACTGCAAACCTACATTGTATGCTGCAGGAACATCAAAACAGATTGTCAGCTCTTCAGTACAATGCTTCCTGCATATATTACTTCAAAATAGGTAAAGTATATTCAGTTATTAATTTATTAATTTTTAATTAGCATACAAAAATACATATACCGCCCAAAAAACTCTTGCAATAAACACAAAAGCCATTCACCTTGCACCTGACAACGAGCCCCAACGCTGCTCATAGCAGACAAAGCCTTGCAATAAGCGCAAAAAGCAGATCAGCGCCAACCAAACAATAACAGCAAAAGCGCCTATCAGAAAAAAAAATGCAACAACCAACAGCCTTGCTGCATTGTGAGCCACAGGATGGGCGCCAAAGGTGCTCAGCGCAAGGCTCACAATGAGCGTGGAAGGATCTCAGACCACCAAACAGTTAATGTCTGTGGCAAACAGCATTACCTGCATTACAATCTTATTGCCCCGTTTTTGACGGGCAAGTCGCTAGTTTTAAAATAATGCCGGCCTTGAGACATTGTTTCAGAGGACAACTAAGCAAGGTTGTTGTTGTTAAGTTGTCCAGTTGTGTTTGGCTCTCAATGACACTATGGACCGCAGAACACAAGGCACATGTCAGCTACTGCCCCTCTGAGCTCCCTCAAGCTCATGTTCATTGCTTCAATGAACTAATCTATTAATCGCAGCCTCTGCCGTCCTCTTCTTTGTGTGCCTTCAATCTTTCCCAGCCTCAGAGTCTTTTCTCAGGAATCCTGTAGTCTGATGATATGGCGAAAATATTTAAGCTTCAGCCTCATGATCATACCTTCTAGTGAACAGTTTGGCATGATTTCCTGAAGTACTGATTTATTGGATCTTCTTACAGTCGAAGGGATTCTAAGCAGTTTTCGCCATCACCACAATCTGAAGGTGTCAATTCTACGATGCTCAGACTTCTTTAGGGTCCATTTCTCACATGCTTATGTTCTAACTATGCTGACCTTGGTTGATAGTGGAATTTCCCTAATTTTGAATAGCTTGTTTATAACCCTTACTAATATAAAGAACCTCTTATTAGATTGTAAGTTTGTGAGTTTTCAATATTGCATGGTGCTAAACTCAAAAAATACTTATAGGAAATAATCTTTCCCAAAAACTAAATTGTGATTATACCAAAATCATAATAGGGGCAAAAACATAAATAAAGAAATGTTATTTACAATATGAACAGCGGCGCATGGACAGAAACAAAAAAAGGTAAAAATGATTTAAAAAATATGGCCCTTTGTTATTTTGAGAGGTGATATCAAGTTATAACTTGACATGTGTACCCTATAATTGTCTATAGGAGATATCTTGTGCTGTTTAAAGACAAAAAGACTTCTTCCCCTTATACAAAGACGCAGGCAGCGTTGAAACACGTGTTAGGGCATTAGGAGGGCACACGCGCACGCTCCCGCAGTGTTTGATGGGTAGTTTAGCGTTCGGCATCTGAAAGGACGCTTAGAACTCCCTGGTGTATGTTTAAAGGAGAAACATTGTATGGAGAAACAGTTTAATCGAAGACAATGTCAATGAAGTCTGTGTAATAGGAGATAGAGTTAAGTGCAGCTTAAAAGATTGTGGGCCTCATTCAAATGCGATCTGGTCAATTGAATGGGGCTCCATATAAGCACATAGCATATATTTTTTTACAGCAGTTTTTAGTTAGTGAAGACCTTGCTTTTGTATAGAAGTATATCTTTATTTTTTTGGTCCCTATTATGATTTGAGTATAATCAAAAACAGTGCCCTCCATCCTTTGCGATGTGTTAATACTGCTATTATTTTTGGCCTTGAACTTAACTTGTATATAGTGCTACGGAATATAGTGGCACGTTACAAATAAACCATAATAATAAGAATTAGGCAATCATTTAAAAAAACATATTTGCGATTACTTGTTATAGCACCTCCGACAATCATAATCAGATGTGAAACACGTTATGACTGACATGTAATATCAAACCATTTTGTCTATGCCAAGCAAAAGAGACCATGCTGATAAATAATAAACACGGTATCTGTAGGGATTTAAATATTAAGCATCTGTTAGCCGATATGTCCCAACGGTTAAATCGGAGTATACACAATATGTGAAAGTATTGTAATAGCATACTCATAAAAGCTAACCTTGCGGCTCTTTGAAGTGGCAGAGACTCGTTTAAAATTACTTAATGATTGTTCCAGTTAATTAATTACGTTTGGATATGTGACCTTCAACACAGCTGGAGATTCCTATGTCTTGACCCCAATCCATTCCAGGTTTTAACTCAGCAAACGTTCTGCAATTAAAGCTACATTTTTTGAGAACATTAAAATATATACCAGTATACTCTATTTCATGTGCTCCATCCCATCCACAATGCTTCTGCCATTCTCACTATCCAATTATTCTTATTTAAATCCCACTTGAATCTGTAATCCTCCTATATTACTGACAAAGCCCTCAGATTATTTTATTTGCTCTCAACTACATCAATTTATGCTTTTAACTCAACTATTAAGTGTATTATAGCAATATATGTTTACAATCCCCTCCTTAACTCTTTCATTGGCAGAGGGGCCTGCAAATGCTCTTTCCTGCAATGTATTGCTGGCCCCTCTGCCAGGGAAAAGGTTAACTTCAATTTTTTGTACGTTTATGACCATGACCATTACATTTATCAGTGCTTCTCTATATCACAAAACCATTTTGAATGATTATGATTTTTAAGTACAGTAGTGTGTGTTTATTTGCTTTTGCAGTATTACAAACAGGTGTTTCACCCACTTGGGAGTCCTATCTAGTACTGGTATAATTTTTTGATACATTTGCCATTTGCGGGTTTGAAGGCAATTGCGGGCTTGTTAAATTGTTGCAATTGAATATGGATTTTGCGTCATTAGCGCTGGTAACATTTGCGGGCTTGAAACATCAAAGGAGGAGATAGGACGGAGTTATGTTTTTGTCAACCGCAGTGATTTTGAGCCTGTAACTCGCAAATGAAATACGAGTAGCTATAAGAAGTAAATTAAATATAAGTAACATTTACGGCCTCTGGTAATTGAGATTTTGACAATTAAATAGGGGCAAAGTGTTTTTAACTGAAAGAACTAAAAATCACAAGCTCTCTTCACACAAAAAAATCTATTTTTTCCTCTGGTTTCTCAAGACCTACTAACTTCAAAGGAAAAACAGTTAAATGCATATTTGTTGTATATAACTTTTTAAAGGGAACTTGTAATGCATTGTCCTTTCTGCACCAGGGATCTTTCCATCTCATTTCCCCCCTTAGCTCGTTACATTCTGAACTACAGGTAACAGATTTGCGAAGAGAGTTTAAATTAATACTACAGATTTTAGAAACAATTATAAAACAGTAAAAATATCATGGAATGAAAATGTTTTCAGTTTCTCTGCTTGATTTTAAATGTTTTACATGATGGAGTAGAACAGTGTCCATATGCTTAGAGTCCCTTTAAGGGCTCTCTCCAAGTGTCTGAAGCCTATGGATATTTTGAACCCCACATAAAGGCACAAAAATGTCTTTAAGGAGCCTGGATGCTTCCAATCTGATACTCTACTGCTACCCCCTATGAGCCAGGGGATCCCCAGAATCCCTCCACAATACCCATTATCTCTTGGGATTCCCCCTTAATACCCGTTGCCCCCAATGAACCTGGATATCCCCCACGATTACCCTTGCAATGTGGATTAGGCCACCACCCATTTTTTGAGGGTCCTTTAATCCTGTGGGGTACATATGGACCCCAAGGGGGTATCCAAAGCTAAACCATTTACCCTCTAAATGACTACTCCCTACCATCACTTTTTGTTTAATCTTACAGAACTTCTTCCAATAATATGTTGGTGCTATAAGTGGAGAAACATACCAAAGAATTTTAGTTGTGGATAAATAAGATAATAAATATCCTTAGCTCCTGTATACACATTTGAAAGTAAATGGGTCAATCAGTGGCTCAAGAGGCCAGACTCCCTTTTTCTCCTGTTGCCCTCCACCCGTCGCACTCCTACACTTAAGAAAAATAAAACTACTGTGTAAAAATAAAAATAAAACCTGGAAAAAAAAAAACTTCAGAAAAAAAAAAACCTGGGAACATACATCCAATTCCCACCCCATTCTAGCATCTCATGTGACCTGCCTACCCCCACACCTCATGAGGCACCCCCCCCCCCCCCCTACCCATATTTGTCATATTTTGATCTATGGCACTTTGATCTATGGGCTATGGACATCCAGTGCAAGCACTAATCATTATGTCTGCCTACCAATGCCACCTAGTGATCAAAGTTTAATATACAATATTTTAATCCTTTAGATTTATTTGGGATTAGACACAGACATTGGCGGTATTCTACTCTATCTAATATTATAAATGAATTTATTTCATAATTAATTTGTATAAAAAAATAAATTGTTTTGTTATTTTGGTACCTATCCAGTCAAAAGAATGTATATTGCCCAAGGGGTTTATATGAGCCACTGACTATGCAAAACTCTCTTTCACCAGTAGAATTGAAAGGGTCTAACCTTCCTGCTCAGTTGATTAGCACCACCTGGGCAGACCTGATTTAAAACTGCTCCTGGAGTGGAGTACTCAGTTTGTCCTAGCTGGAGAAAGACACACAGTGAGGCAGCAGCTTGCAGTTTATGATCTACTGGAGCAGAGTGGAGATCTGGAAATCTGAAGAATTATACAGGCCAGTGACTTTTCAAACTATTGGATGGTTTGTTTTGCTCCACCCAGGTTTAGCTGGATGAGCGCTGGTTAGTGAATAAACTGTTTATCAGTTTTGGTAGTGCTTCAGTTTTGGTTTGTTATTTTTGTATCACTGACAAAATTTTAGTAAAACTTGGAAAGTTCTTCTCACAATATTTACTTATTAAAGGGGTATGCTTTAACAAATAAAAAAAGCAATACCTGTTTAAACATAATTTAAAATAACAAAAAATGTAGGGAGCATACTTTCTTCTGTAGATATTATTGACTGAGATATAGAGGGCAAAACCCAAGAACCAATTAAAAGTCAGTATATGTTTTATTAATCTGAGACCTTCATTTGAAAAAAAGAAAACCCACTGTGACACATCAAATATCCCCTTTCTGATCTAACAAAGAACAAATAATTTCCATGACCCGAAAACTTGAGTTGTTTTTCTAATAAAAGATCAGTGCATATCCATATTTAGTTAATCCAACCCTACTCAATATTAATATTTTTACACTTATTATTATTATTATTCCTTTATTTGCAACGTGCCAAGATATTCTGTAGCTCAATACAGGGGTAAATTCAAGTCACTTAGCAAGATTTAAATTTCACAAACTCACAAACTAAAGGGTAAGTGTAAGGTATAAGAGGATAATAGATGTGATGTGTATATTAAGGCATATTCCCTCTATACTGTCACCTTTTCTATCTGGCAACAACGTTATATACTACAGCCAAGTGCCCCATTTCAAAAAAGGAAATCTATTTATTCTCCTGTGAAATATAAGATCCGTACCTCCTTCCTTCCAGTATGTAAATATAGAAGGACTATACAATACATAATCTTTATATTTAGGAACATAACGTCAGGCTGTCCAAATTTAGGTTATAAAAAATAATTATAATTATGAGAAAAACATAGTATTGCCACAACTGGAGAGTATATACATTACAAGCATGACATACATTACATGCTAGAGGGGTGCCATGACCCTTTAAAAGCTGTATTTCATTATTATGAAGTTTTGATTTTAGTAAAAAAAATACATCTTGTAAATTATGAAGTTAGCTCTTTAAAAGACTATACACCAAGGCCCCTATTCAATTGCAAGCCCGTAGTTGCCTCTATACCGGCTGTAAGTCTGCGGGCTTGAAATGTGCAACAGTTACAGACGATTCAATTGAGCAAGCCCGCAGCTACATAGCCAAAAACCTAAACCGTAAACCACGCACCCGTAAGTAGCATTTCAGAGCATGATCATGATCAATTAAGCAAGCCCATAACTACCGATTTAGAAACAGTCAATAGTAAATGAGACCGTCATCATTACGTCAGTAAAACATGTAGGTTAAACCACAATCAATTAGCGTTTAGAGGTCCGATATGCGATCAGACTTGCAATCCGGCAATGTATACAATAATAAAAATGAATGAAGAAAATGTTATAGTCCCCTTTACCTTCATAACTAGGATCAGAACATATCTCTTCATCTTACCTAACAGACCCTGCCTCTGACCTGGAACTTCTTTTCTCTGCTAAGGTGATCATCTCTTCCACTACAATGATTTCAAAGCTACACTTACAGCCCTATTAAATTCCCCCAACGTGTAAAACCGTTGCCCGTAATGTAGCCTGCAAGACATACGGCTATTAAATTGTCCCCGTAAAGCAATCCGCTAATGATCTGCGGGTTACAGGCGGAAAACCCCTACAGGATGTTGAAATTTAAACTCCAAGGCCGCAAATCCTTTGATCTGTCAAGCCCGTAACTGTTACGTTTCCGAAAATCACTATTAAATTGCTAAGAATGCACTGGCGTTCAAACCTGTAACCCGCAAATGGAGCCACAAAGCCAACGGGTACTAGAGAGGAGCCGCAAGAGGGTAAAATCCTATCTGTTGTATTGTAAATGCAAATATACACAAGCTACTGTATTTTCAATTAAAGGGAAAGGGATGTTAGGTATTAAAATGAATAGCACAACATTCTCAAGCTTGGAAATCTGCAAAACATTATTTCTGTTTATTTTCCCTGTTATATCGATCCCGGCAATCAATGTGTTAATACATATAATGGAACTTGCATGGACTAGAACATAATATTTACTGATTTATTAATATTTCATTATTTCTGGAATGTGGGTCCAATCGAAACTCGGAATTGAACCCCGTAAGGCTTTGAAATACAACCTCCATTTTTTATTGACGTAATGATGATGATCTCATATGCCATTGACTCTGTCTAAACCCGTAAATACGGGTTTGAATAATTGATCATGTTCACGGCTGCACATCCAACGTGCACAAGAATGGTTTACGGGTGTGTGTCTATGGCCCGTAACTAGCAGCATGTTTCAAATTAATAGCTCTGTTACGCAGCCTAATTTCCAGCCTGCAGCCTTTGTGGGTGTGCTGATGCCACTACGGGCTTACAAATTTAATGGGACTGTTAATTTATTCAGTCTGTATAATTGTGATCTATATGTTTAATTTCCTGGACTGCTCTGTTTGTTTAAGGAATAGCCATTACATCTCTGTCTGTTTATCCATACCCTGCCCCCATCTGCTCTACCCACCCACTATACTACCCCTCTGTATTCCTTTTGCTCACTTACTAACTCCCCTTTACCTTCATACCTAGGATCAGAACACATCTCCCCATCCCTTACCTAACAGACCCTGCCTCTGACCTGGAACTTCTTTTCCTCCTGCCTATAATTCTTGCCATACTAACTTCCTCCTGAATCAAGATAACACCCACCTCTAACTGTTGCAGTTATATAGCAGTCAAATTACCTAACTTTTCCATTTGTAGGTTATATCATCTGACCACTAGGGGCAGATAACATATTGCATATTATAATCATTCACCTCAAACCACTCTATCAGATCCATTAATGAAATAAACCTACCTAAGCAAACTTTCACTTCCTTCCTGACCTTCCTTGCTATTTCCTATCCGCTCATCCCCAGGTTTTTGCCTCTCCCATTCCCTTTAGATTGTAAGCAGCGAGTTTCTAATCTTGTAGGGCGCTTTGAAAAAAATAACTTTCTACAATGATTTTAAGCTCAAAACAGGCCCTCTTTCTTCTACAGTTTGTTTTTGTATTTTTCTACAGATTGTTCATTTTGTATTCCCCTTGTTCTTACCCCTTGTACACCGCTAGAGAATATGTTGGTGCGTTACAAATAAAAGTTAATAATAATCACATATATTTGTGGTAATTGCGAGTTGTCGTCACGCAATGTAAAATTTGACGGGTTTGTGCATGTGCAATGAGCGCCAAAGGCTATTAAGGGCGCTCATTGAGGGCCTCGCCATGAGCACCAAAGGCGCTCATCGTGAGGCCCAAAAGTTACGGGTTTGATGAGGGCAGTAATGAGTGCCAAAGGCGCTCATCGTGAGGCCCCTATGTGACTGCTTGACAGGGCTGCAATGAGGCCCGAAGGAAGGTTATGAAGGGGAAGGAAGGTTATAGGTTTAAAAAAAAATTAGGATTTTAATGTCAGCCATTTTTTTCAAGCCTGTTACCAGGAAACCATTGGGAGACCGCCAAAAGACGCCAAGTAATTACAAAATTAGCTTACAACCTCACACACAGCACAGGGGGAAAGGCAGGGAGCCTGTAAGTGAGGTTGCAAGCTAGTTTGCTATGGAATTGGCATTTTTTGAAGGTCCCAGGATGGCTAAGCGAGGAAAAAAAATGGCGGCCATAAAGCCATAATTCTTTTTCAAGCCCGTAAATCGTAAACTCATTTCAGGCTTGGGGAAAATGATCAATTTCCCAAGCCTGCAAATGGTTTCACACCCGTAAATGGAAACAGGAGCACAGAGGAGGGAGAGGTGGGAGAAGGTGGAAAGAGACACAGGGGAGGGAGTGGGTGGGAAAGAGACACAGGGGAGGGAGATAAGGGGAAAAAAAACATCACGGGCGGGAGAGAGGGGGAAACATACACAAGAGAGGGAGAGGGGGGAAAGAGACACAGGGGTGAGAGAGTGGGGAGAGGCTTGTGAAGAATGCCAAAAGCGCTCATTACGAGGCCCAAAATGTACGGCTTGGACAATGCCTGCAATGAGCGCTCATCGCAAGGCCCATAAAGCAGAGGGGGGGGGGGGGGAGGCTCGCAATGAGTGCCAACGCAGGGCACAAAAGTTGCTGGTTGACCGAAGACTGCACCTTACTTTTTGCGGCAAACACCATTGCCAGGATTCAAATTTTATTGCCGTCATTTTGACGGGCAAGTTGCTAGTAATAATATTAATAATATGGGTGGCCTGATATGTATTAACTCGATTATGGAGATTGATATAACACAGAAATTAAACCAAAACATTTTTTTTTATTGCAGATTTGCGAGCTTGAGACTGCTAAAAGACTCCAATTGAGAGAGCTAAAAGACGTAAATTGAATAGCAAATTAGTTGACGGGTTACATTACATTACGGGCTCCAGTAACCAACAATTGCTCAATTGAATAGGGGCCCAAATATGTAAAGTGTCCCTTCAACCTACAGATTTTAAGGTGACAAGAAGAATGCTATAATGGAGGTTTATGTATACACCCGGATCTAAACACAACCACAACTGAGAATGGGCAGCTGATATGTCTTTTACCATATGGGATGTATCCATTTAGGGTTCAGTTTCTCTAGTTTTTGCTTGCTTCTGCCATTTGTTTGTTTTTGGTATTCATGGCAGAGATACTGGAGTGGGTTGCCAGTTCCTTCTCCAGTGGGCCACAGCATACAACTCTTGGTATTCCTAGGTGGTCTCTCATCCAAGTACTGACCAGGCCCAACCCTGCTCAGCTCCAGGGTGTTGTGACCTCTTGGTTCCCTGACTTGGAATCGAAGCTCAGGTTGCAGTGGTGAAAGCACCGAATCCTAACCACTCTGCCATTACAGAGAAGAAATGTCCTGGAGCCTATTAGACTGTATCCACAGTCCAGAATTGAAATGCCAGGCAGGCCACCTTTGCAGCGTTTCAGAAACTAGTAAATCTATATATCTCCACCCCTGTGAAGTATCTAGGGGCTTGCAGAGCATCTGTCTAGGAGACTGGCCGGTCTGGGTAGCTGCTGCTTTTTTAATAAAAAAACTTAAAACATTTTTTTTTTCCAATACATTTTTATTAGACAGATACAGGCCTATCCGGTGGCCCGTAAATGAGGTGGCAAGTTAATTTGCTATTCAATTGGCATCTTTTTGCGGGCTCAAAACGCGTTACAAGTTACAGCCTTGAAAATATTACGATGGTTAAACCCATAACTTACAGCCTCCCAAAGCCTTTGACCTTTCACTTTCGCAAGCGTTACCATGGCTAAAATCGCATAAGCCCGCAAAGGTTTTCACACCCGTAAATGGCAAAAGAAGAAGAAAATCCTACGAGTGCTAGATAGGACCCGTAAGGGGGTTAAACACCTATTCGTAGCACTGTAAATGCAAATAAAAAATCACACTGCACTGTAAATAACAGGGAAAGCGATGAAAGACATTAGAATTAATTGCACAACAGTCTCAAGCCCGCAAAATCAGCAGGAATCATTCTGTAGCGCTACACAGGAGTTAAGTTCAAGGCAAAAGACAATTTCAATATAAACATACTGCAAAGATGGAGGGCCCTGTCTTTGAGCTTAGAATCCAGTGTATATAGAGCTTTCCCCAAAGCACCAGGCAGGATTGAAAACTCCCAAACTTACAGTCTAAAAGTTTTGGGTGTGGTACAGGAGGGTGAGAGAATTGTTATGTGCATGTTAGGGTAGAAAGTGTGAGCTTCTTTAATCAGATGTGTTTTCAGTAAGGTTTTGAAGGTTTTGAGGCAGGGATATAATCTGGTGGAGCAAGGCAAGGAGTTCCAGAGAATAGGGGCAGCACGAGGAAAGTCCTGAAGATGGAAATGAGAGGAGATGGCAAGAGTGGTGGAAAGAAGGAGGTCGTTAGCAGAATGAAGAGGGCTGATGGGGGAGTATTTGGAGATGAGAGCAGATATATAGGTGGGTGCACCACTGTTAAGGGCTTTGTAAGTTAGGGTCATGATTTTAAATTGTATTCTAGAGACTACTGGAAGCTGGTGGAGTGATAGTCGGGTAGTGGGTAGGCCAACAAGAAGCGAGATGCAGTATTCAAGACAAGAAATTATGAGATAATCACATATATAGTTGTGACCATGCGGGTTGTTGCTAACGCTGCGGGCTCACGTAGCGGGCTCATGTAGGAAAGCGAGGGCCTCAGTTGCTGGCATGGAGCTCCGAAAGCGCTCCTTGCCAGCAACTACGGACCTCGCAAAATTTACGGACTTACGAGATACAAATACGAGACACGGAACTTAGAAAAAAACATTACGACCTTGCAAAAATACAACCCGAAACCTGCGCACATGAAAACAATAAAAACACAATAAATACACACAACAAATACATAAAAAGCTTACCTACAGCAAGGAGAGGCAGCCAGGACCTTGAAAACTGAAGTTACACCTCAATTTCACTCGAAAGTCACAGGGGAGGGAGAGGGGGGAAAGAGACTCTAGGAAGAGAGTGGGGGGAAAGAGAATCTGGGGAGGGAGTGGGGTAATGAGACACAGGGGAGGGAGAGAGGGGTAAAGAGGCACTGGGGAGGGAGAGAGGGGGAAAGAGACACAGGGGAGGGATAGGGGGAAGATACACACGGGAGGGAGAGAGGGGGGAAGAAATACAGGGGAGGGAGAGAGGGGGAAAGAAACACAGGGGAGGGAGAGGGGGGAAATAGACACAGGGGAGGAATAGAGGGGAAAGAGACACAGGGGAGGGAGAGGGGGGAAAGAGACACAGGGGAGGGAGAGAGGGGGAAATAAACACAGGGGAGGGAGAGGTGGGAAAGAGACACAGGGGAGGAATAGAGGGGGAAAGAGCCCACAAGGCTTTTCTGCGAACCCACAAGGCTTTGAGCAATACCAATTTAAGCTTCAATTCTTACGGGCTTGAAGGAAACGTACAGGTTCAA